>WOGO01008365.1:0-10683 GCA_015342085.1 Leptinotarsa defecta
TGCATGATAAATTCATAATGGGATATGATAAAGAAACAGTATAGGATTATCATTTTGAAGAAAAGAAAACCTCAACATTTAAGAGTGTAACTGAAGTGAAGATAGAGACTGGGATGGTAAAAACAAAAAAATATATATATTAAAAAGATAAGAAAATAATATACTTGGACTGTTGAAAAAAATAAGGTGAACGTTCAAATTTCGCGGGCTACGTAATAAAATTAGTGTTTTTTTTTAATGTTGATATACCGCCTTCAAAATACGTTCACAGTTTCAATTGTTTAGCATGTTCAGTTTGTTGATTAGAGAAATAAAAGAAGTGTTTTGCGTGTTTGACGATTTTCTGTAATTGAAAAAATGTATCAAAGAATTTGCATCAAATTTTGTGTAAAAAATGGAATTCAGTGCTCAAAAATACTTGAATTGTAGACAGTGGCATACGGTGAATGTACTCTGAGTCAGAAGAAATGTTTACGAGCGGTACTTTCCACAGGAAGCCAAGGAGATGTGAATAACGACGCTCGCCCTGGACGCCCCAGCGCATCAACAACGAATGAAAATGTTGGAAAAGTGAAGACAATTGTTACGGAAAATCGTCGAATGACTATTAGAGAAGTTACAGAGGGTGTCGGCATATCGATTGGCTAATGCCATGCAATTTTTTCTTAAATTTTCGGCATGAAGCACGTGGCAGCGAAGTTTTTTCCAAAATTGCTGAATTTTGACCAAATAACCGTTGCATGAGCATCACTCTGGAATTGTTGAATGACATCAGCGGTGATCCAGATTTGCTCAAGAGGGTCATAAGTGGTGACGAATCATAGGTACATGGTTATGACATCAAAACTAAAGTCATGGAAGACCCCAAGAAAGCCAAGACTAAAAAGGCACGCCAAGTTTTATCAAATATCGGTATTTTTCATTGTATTCTGCAATTACCGTGGCATACTACATCAGGAGTTCTTGCCACGTGGTCATATAGTCTGTAAGGAGTATCATCTGCTACATCAGCAGTAGTTATTTATTTTTTACACATGTGGCAACATAGACAATGTGTGAGTGTCCATGTTTGAAAAATAAAAATGCATATAACAATGTTTAGCATGTGAGGGGGTTAGAGCTTTGCTTACTTTTGCTGACAAGAAGGATGGGAGGGTGAATAATTGTAATAAATATGCTTACATAATATTCGAGCGGCCCCATAAAGAATTTTTAAATATACTATACCTAATCTTTAGGATAAAATACTGAAGGAACAAAAAAATAAATTCGCTACTGGAATAAAAAAAAAGGAAGAATTGGATAACTGGAACCTCTAGAGAATATTTTGAGAGCCTTCTGAATAATCAAAATTGAGCCCATTTTCAAACGTCCACAAAAATTAAGAAATATTTGCATACATTCCAGGTTTACAAATGTTAATAACTGTAACAAATGTTAATAGCTTTGTTTATTCATAAAAATGTATATGTTCAAAAAATGTTATTGCTTTTATCCATGAATAAACTTATATTATTATAAAAAACAGCTGGCAACAAGACCAACATCAAAAATATATAAAAACTTTCAAAATACTATGTAAACAGTATAAATCTTACCTGTATGCTTCATCAACATCTTCAACTGCAACAGTTGCAGAAAAGCGCACTTTGGCATATGCCTCTGAGAGTCTAATTAATGATTCGAGTTGCCTTGGATAAGCAGATATATGACCACGTCCAGCCCCTATTTTACGCATATCTACATAGCATTGTATTAACTTCTGAGATGCTTCTTCACTAAGCTTAGGATGAATGTGTTCCTTGGCATAAGCAATGTAGTCTCTAAGAATTGACATGTCCTAAAAAGTTGATGACAAAGTATATCCAAGTTAGTTATTTTTACAAAACTTGATATATGGTGGTTATTTCAACTGTCAAAACATTTCCTAGAAAATGAATTATATGTGATAGATATGTTCTACCTGTCAGTTTATAAATAGAAATGTCAAGTTTCGTAATGGTATTTTCGAAAGTAAGAGATAGACATACAAGAAATTCATCTTCCTCCTGTTCCTTTGTTTTGTAATACAGTGACACCAAATGACGAGCTAATTTTCTGTCAAAATTTTCATTTTGTGGATCCAATATCAGGAAAATCAAGTCAAATCTGTAACAATTAAAATATTTATCAAAGTATACTCTTGTGATTAAATGATCATGCTATTATTTGAAATCTTGAATCAATTATCATGATAGGTCCCACAATTGTTGACATTCATCAATATATATCTGGAAAAGTACAAAAAAAGAAAATTAGGAAAAAATTCTACAGTTATGTTAATTTCAATGAAGACAACCTAGTTGTACTTTCGATAATACCTGAAGTATAGCTAAGCCAACCCTATGAAACACCCTAGTGTAGCATCTAGTAATTGAAATGTTACTAAATGATCCAGAGAAGTTGGAGCCATTTTTGTATGAATTCAGTACTGAACACCTGCATTAAGATACATTTCAGAGAGAACAACATTAAATGAATGAACGGTAGCTCATGCATACCATTGACGTTAAAAAGTTTAATGAAAGGTTAGTAGATAATAGAGAATTGATTTATGAAAATGGTACATTTCCTAGGAGAGATACATTTTTGAGGAAAAAGCTTTATCTCTTTCTATTGGTTGTTTCAAAAGTTTTGTACATTTTAATGTCCAGTATAAATATTTATTCTACTGTGTCGTGATATATACTGATTGATAGAGAATTCTGTACTCTTTACATTGATGCTGTTCATTTTATTCCAAATTTTGATTTTTTTTCCTCTTTTCAGCTTATTACTCTATGATGTCGTTAGGCGATTTTCGGTCAATTTTTCTTATCTCTTTCTATTTGTTGTTTCAAAAGTTTTGTCCATTTCAATGTCCTGTGTTTTTGTAGCTCCATATTTCGATAAATATTTATTCTACTGTGTCGTGGTATATACTGATTGATAGAGAATTTTGTACTCTTTACATTGTTCCTGTGCATTTTATTCCAAATTTTGATTTTTTGCCTCTTTTCAGCTTATTACTTTATGATGTCGTTAGGCGATTTTCGGCCAATTTTCTCTACGAATTCAAATTGAACCAAAGCACTGCCGAAACAGCCCGAAAATTCAACTAGGCATTTGGCAATGATGGTGTTAATGAACGCACTGTTAGATGTTGTTTTGCGAAATTTTGTTCCCGAGATTTTAGTCTCGAAGATGAGCCCCACAGTGGTTTTTGATGGCTTCAAACGTATTGAAAATGTCATAAAACTCTAAAAGTGGGTGCCCCAAGATTTGAACTGTCGACAGAAATTGTCACGTTGAGATAAATATTGGATAATTTCTTAGCAATATTTATTGATAGGCAAAATCATTGAATACAAGTTACTAATAAACATAACAAATATAACACTTTTCTTAGTGAAAAATACACAGTAACTTATTGGGGTGAACTGAAAAATTTGTTCTTTCTACTGGTGTATAAAGTTCTCCATTACAATTTTCATATTTTTCAAATTTTGGAAGATGAAAATACTCAAAGAAGGTTAATAAAAAAGTTTGAATTATGCAATGCATCCGTAACATTTGAACGCTTGACAGAGTTGGTGCTAAACTTGGAAAAGATGCCTGGTCTATCTCAATGACACTATAGTGACCGGAAAAAGTTTTGACAAACATCTGTCAAATTTGGGAAATGTTTCACGAGGCTGCGGAATGCTCATTTGAAGAAGTGCTGCCTTTTCCAGGAAAAGGTGAAGCAAAAAGTGAAGAACGAGCATGAAGTAAAAAAGATTCCTTTGATTCAGTATATATCACTGGCGATTTGTAAAAGACTTTGTCAGCCCTGACAGACCCAGAGGAGGTGGGCTTGTTTACAGTCAATACAGATGCATACCAATACAGAATAGGAGCAGCACTCTCTCACCACTCAGCACTTTGGCGTCTCCTCAACTTTCAAACTCCATATGGACAAATAGGCAGGTGGCTCAAAAAGTTACAAACTCACGATTTTAAAATTCGGCATTGAAAAGTAAAGAGTCGCGGAAACACAGATAGCCTCTCTTTCCGCTGGTGTTTACCGATTGACTGTGACTTGGCCAAGGTCACGCTCAACCCTACTTGTTTCTCGATCCTTCTAGGTGTCGCGCCGCTTCGAAAATATTCCTATCGGCTTCCAAAGACTTCCACTGGGATATATAAGCACTACCAACAGGCAGAGGAGACTAGTCTCGAATCCGCGGGGAACACTAACAATATATCAAACTCAATGTGCCCTCTTTCATACAGAGGTAACATATGAAGTATTGGTATATCTTATACCCCACTTAAAGAATTTTTATTGTTCAAAAAGCGATTGTATGCTCAATATAAATATATGAAATTCATTAAAACTATACTTGAAAAATTTTTTCTTTCAATCATATTATCTATAAAATTAGTTCAGAACACTTGAAACTTCAAATAATGTATTTATTATCAAGAAAGTTGTTTACCTTGATAGTAATGTATGAGGAAGCTGAACATTTTCAATAATGGTCTTATTCTTATTCCATTGAGATTCACATGGATTAGCACCAGCTAATATGGAGGTTCTGGCATTCAACTGACAAATAATACCAGCTTTTGCTATACTCAATGTTTGTTGTTCCATTACCTGAAATATTATTGATCCAATGAGCTGCATACGAATGAGTATTCAATATTTGAAGTTTTACTATTATCAATGTTGTCAGAACTAGATTGTGTTGAAAGAATTATACTAATAAGGCCAAGAAAGACACCAATGGAAGCAATGCTGAAAGAATTAAAAGGAACATCTTTCAAAAATTCTATATATTATCAAACGATGATTCTGGTATAAAACAAATAATTACTAATCACCAACTTATCTCAGTAAAACACATTGAATATAATCAAAATTAGTGCCACTATGTCAAAAGTAGTTTGGACAAATACTAAAGCATGTGGCTTTCACTGATACTGCTCAAAAAGAAGTTAAACATGCACTTGCGGGGAAAAAAATAAAATTGTATGTTCAAATATATATTTCATTATTTTTTAAAATTGTGTCAGATGTCATGTTAATACTCTCATCAGCTGAAAATTTTCCATGTACTTTACTAGAAAAAGGTTAATATTTGTGTGAAGATGAAGAAGTGGAAAGCCAAAACCTTTCTTTCCAAACAACAATACTTCAACTGAAATAAAATATGTATTTTTCTTCAGTACACAAAAATTGGTTAATAATACAGGAGTTCAATCCTAATTCTATTTCTGAAAAATAACCAGTTTTTCAAACCTATGACGTTTCCCTAGCTGTGTACACAATTGATACTTGGGTTCTAAAATCTTACAATATTATTTTTCCTTTCATCATTGAATAGATGCAAGTGTAGTAATTGCTACGAGTTGAAATATTTTAGTTTCTTCATTTGAGTTTTCAATATTGACTCTTGAAACAATTTTTATTTTTCAATTTCAATCAACTATCAGAATGATCTCTTCTTATAAGGAAAAAATAAAAATACAAGTGTCATAAGTTGAATTTATGACCTCTGGTAATATAATGTTAAACTAATGCCATCGGATTGTTTTTTGTTTGTTATAGGAATTGCAAGCTATTTTGTAAACCATGTGTAATTGGTCAAAAGTGGCTTATGACTTATTTTTTTTAATAGTTCATGCAATCCCTCAGTGGTGGTATCTTTTGTATTACCTTAACCCCTGCAGAGCTACAAATTGATTACCTCATGAAGCACACTGCGAGTTGAGTCATTCATCTTGTCAAACTCATCTATACAGCATATTCCGTTATCGGCCAAAACAAGTGCTCCGGTCTGAAGAACAAGCTGTCTTGTTTCTGTATCTTTTGTTACATAAGCAGTTAAGCCGACAGCTGATGAACCTTTGCCAGATGTATATTGGCTTCTTGGTACCAAATTATACACATACTGTAGTAGTTGAGACTTAGATGTACCTGTAATAAAAATTATGAATTTTCATTCACAGTTTATTCATATTTGATTCCTTCAGTACAAAACTTTGGACAAAATGTTAAATTTCATAAAAATGAAATAAATGATAACTATATGAAAACATCACTTTTTTGAAGAGACTATATTTTGTATTATTTACTTTGAAACGTTAGTCATATAGGGTGTAGATTGTAATTTTAGATACACTCTTTAATGATGAACACTAATCAAAAACAACGGTACCAGTTCTCGAGACACCTTAAAATATTTTTTTTATTATTAATTTACTTGATACAGTGAAAATTAATAACTGTTGATAATAAGAAAATATGAACATTGAAATAATTATAATTTGATGACCATCCTTGAACTAAAAAAAAGTCTCTGGATGTTTTAAAAAAAAAACTGTTTATATTTTATATTTTTGTAGTCAATTACCGAAGCTCCCATTTCTTCCGTGTCATTTATAGTGCTGATTTTTTGCCCACTTTCTGTAATGGCGGGTTCGCGCGTACTTCCCGCACGATTTGGTTGACTTGGCTTCCTTTTGGCGCTTTTCAATGTTTTGTGCCAGGGGAGGTACGCGCGAACTCGCCATTACAGAAAGTGCGCAAAAAGTCAGCACTATAAATTACACGGAAGAAATGGGGGCTTCGGTTTTAGTTGACACGTCAAGAAGATTACTTCGACCACACCACTGAAGATGACTGCCGCAGTTGTAGTCGAAACGTTTGGAGATTATAACCAAAGAAGACCACGGCAAAACCCAGAAACCATCCAAAACATTGACGCCAGCTGTGAAAGCTTACATTTCAATAAAGGTGTAAATGAAGAAGTTCAACTCAAATCTTAAAGAACAATTCGCATTGAAAAGGAACTATCCAGTTCAAATCTATTTATGATAAGGCCGCCAAGAAAACAAAACCTTTTTGGAAAAAATCGAAAGAAAACATTTCATCAAAAACAAAGTATTGAATCAGATGACCCAACAACAATTGCAAGGAAAGTTATACCTGAAATAACTAATAATACAAAATAATTGGTATGTCATTCAATGATTTTTTTCTGAAAACACCTCTCGAAATAGCTAATTTCCTGATGAGGCAAAAAACGGGTTTCTTCAAAATGTTATTTTCGCGCGTGATGTCAGCAATTTTGTTCTGATTCTAAGAAATAAAGCAACCATATTGAACAAATTTTGTCATCATCATACCTTGCGGTATGATGCCTATCGCCTTACAAGATCGCTTCTCGTACCCCACTGTAACATCCACTTGACTCTCTCGATGGGCGAGTAGATGGCGCTTATATTTGGCAATCGAAGGCCCTGGAACATTCCTCGGAATTCTATCGAAGACGGTAGCATTATTCTCGTTATATCTAGAGTGGCAGCGAACATCGTATATTCGCGCGTTCTTAGCTACATCACAATTGGTTTATGGCTACAAGTAGCGGCCGGCGCTATTTTCTTTAGGGCATGATTTACAACAATATTATTACAATCCAGAATGAAGTACACTTTTACACTTTTGAGGTTAGTTAAACGAGAAAGTCGGTTCCGGAATGGAGGTTTATTTGGTGTTCAAAAACGCGTTTTACATCATTTATATTTCCAAATCAAATATTAAAATTTTTCATGATGCGGTTATTGTTGGAGTAAAAGTTCACTATCGCATGCTGATCACTTCTATCATTTTTACTGTATATTACTAAAGAAAAAATATTTTTTTCCTATCACTTTCAATTAATCTTTTAATCAATCTTTGTAAATGATCATAAGTACTTTTTATAATTTTTCCTGTTATCAAAACTGAAGATAAGTAATCCTTTTAGCATGAAGATCAGTTAATTTCTGTATAATAGTTAATTGATGTCAGTTAAGTAAAGGAACGAATTTTTTTTATTCATTTTTTTTGTATTAATACATAATGGGTCCTGATATTCCTAATTAGTTTTCATCCTTAGAGAATGTACCTTATAGAAAAAAATTTTTTTCATTTTACCAACCGTCTATCACATTCAAAAAAATTGAAATACAGTGAAACAAATTTTGATGGTTTCGACATTATCGAAAGTAATGTGAGAAATGTATTTCTGAACATTTCCATATTGTAACTTTCATAAATATTAGTCAGTGGAGTATGTGCAACACAAAGCCATTTTATTACATACAAAAGCAATTAGAGGCAAATGTTATATTCATTTTGTTATTTTAGCAATTTGATTCAACCGATCATATGCACAGTGCATTTAAAAATATAATTCTCACCTGGATCTCCACACAATAAAATATTGATTTCAGCTCTGAAATTGGAACGGCCAGAAGTAACAAATGTTTTTTTGGTTCCCCCAAAGAGTTGCAATAATATACCTTTTTTCACGTCATCATTCTCATAAATCGAAGGTGCAATTGCTCTGGCTAGGCGATCGTAAATATCAGGTTTTTGTGACAAAATATTCAATAATTCTACACGTTCTGGTGTGAATCGATGATCTTTACTGGAATAAAAACAACAAATGTGAGTGTCAGAGATTGAAGTTTTCATTATACAATGTTATATAATTATAAAAATAATTACCGTTGAAGTTAATGAATTATAGTAAAACATTTACCCTTCTTCTTCTTCGTAGAGTCTCTTATGATCAATTTTACGGTAATGTAAGACATCAATATGAGTTTTATAAACTGATCGAATATTTCTCATGCGAGGATTCACTTGCAAAGGCTGGGCTCTATAAATTCCAGTAACAGTAACACGGTCACCAGGATGAACTCCATCCACTAGATCATTGTGTGCAAATAGAACTACTGTGTGAGGTGTCTGTCCAGCAGGCATGTCATCTGAAAATTATTCATTTGAAAAACTACACTTAATAATTGTTACTACCATCTTATAACTTTCAACTAATACTGGTTTTTGGTGAATTGTCATTGAAGAAACTTCTAAAAAACTTTTGTTGGTCTTTAACCACTCACCATTGTTAAACCTTTTTTCATAATGCCAATATTAGTCATTCAAAATTTACCTGCTGTCCAAGAACTGAGATTATATTGTTTTTTAAAATCTACCTGTTCTCATTTTCCATTAACCAATCAAGTGAGGTAACGAATACTGTGGTATATAAGAAATGTAGTCCATCGTGTACTATTACTACGCAAAATGTGTCTAGTCTTGAAAATTGTTCAATTATTATCATGGACAGTATTATTAATTTTCATCAAGTAGAGGGTCAGTCATTCATAAACACATATATGTTATATGTTTAAATACTACGATACGACATAGACAATGTCGAAACGATGTTAATTAAAAATACATAGACTGAATAAGACTCCTATTCCATTAGATGTATCATCACTGTAATATTCTTCCAGGTTATAATATGTCTTTTATGGAATTTACGTAAATGATTATTAATTTTTTTGCCCTCACAAATTATAGAAACTTCGTTGTTGCAGATTTTGGCATTGGCAAAGGTAAATTGTTGTATGTTTTTGATAATAATACTAATACTTCATTTCCACAAAGACACTATAAAGTTGTTTAGGAAACTGTCAACACAATAAAATGAAGATACTAAAAGATAGTTATAAAAATTAAATGACACGATAATAAAAGAAGAATATACCTAATAATTACAAAAAAATCAGCTAGTGCATATTAACAATTTTTTAACAAATATGCACTGCACTTTTGTGCAATGAATACATTTTGTGCTGAAGTTGATCCTCCCCAGAAACAAACACCGTGCCTAATTCTAGGGTCTACATGAGCATAATAGATACTAAACAAACGAGCTCTAGTCAATACGAATCTTAAATTAATAAAAATAAACTTCACGGAATTGAGTTTAGATATCAGATATTGGCAATGACTATTCAAATTCATCACTTTTTGAAGATATGTTTTTGAATTAATGTTTGTAGCCATTACTACTTAGTAGGAGATCATCATGAAAAATAAGAAATAAAACTTTCTGTTTTTTTACCAGTTTTATTTGTAACTAATGTTGTTACTGCAGTTTTGTCCTATAAGTATTTTTCAAACAGTTTATTGTAATTGTTAGAAAATGTCCTTATAGGACGAAACTGCAGTAACATTAGTAACAAATGAAAGTGATAAAAAAACATAGAAAGTTTTATTTTTTTTTTATGTTATTTACATTGAACTGGAGATCGTCAATTTTTTACGGCGATTGTGAATATAAATAACTTGTGTTTTATCTGTGTTGAATATAAATCGTGTCTATTAAAAAAAAACTGGATACTTGATTTAGATGCTCTTGACCATTTATTTACTAAAATTGTAGTATCAGATGCAGACAATCAATGAAAAATCATCAGCATAGGCTGTATAATTACTGCCTTCAATTACAGTCGATACTATTTACTTAGAGGATAAACAAAATAGGACCCAATATGGAGCTCTGTGGTACACCCATTGTTATGTTCCTACATTCAGAGTAACACTTGAAAGTACTATTATTTTTCATCAATTGCAATGAAACAAACTGATTCCGGTTCTGGAGAAATGAATTCGTCCAACCGAGTGAAACACCTTTTGTACTCATATCACACAGAAGTAGAATAAAATAGAATAGAAAAGAAGTTTATTCATCACTAAAGTTCACATGTACAACATAAAAAAAGTGTAAATACATGAAACTTATTGGACTAGTCACAAAGAGAGCTTAAAAGTAA
>WOGO01008366.1:0-10683 GCA_015342085.1 Leptinotarsa defecta
ATAAATTGCAAAAACTAATATGATGAAAAATAGTTGATTTCTCTTGAATGGAAAGAGTTATGTTTTTAGGAGAGGTTATTATTTGGGGTAGAAAGTTATTTTCTTCCTACTTCTCCAGCTGTTTCAAAAAGGTTTTTTTCAGTTTGTGTCTGAAAGGTTATATAATTTAATAAAAGGAAAATACTTCAAGCCTGTATGTTAATTTGAAGGTGGTTGACAATGTTTCATGGTGTATCTTATTAGTTCGAACTTTCATTATCTAATATGATATGAATTGATTTTAAATCCTTGAAAGAATCTGTAAAAAAAGGTTAGCTGGAAAATAACAATTATATTGTACAAAAACACTGAAATTACAATGAAATAAAATACAAGCGACATCCAAGAAATCATCCACGAGGAGGAACACTGGTTTAGGAGAAAATTCAAAGAAGCCGTATATCTGTTTTCCAACAACGCCAATTTAGCCAAGCTACTCTAGAGATACGCAACATATAAAAACCTATAATCAAGCGTAACACGACCAACTCCCGCCACACGGTCAGCTCCCGCTAAAACCGATGAAGCGGAAAGAGGGAATAGGGAATAGGGAGGGAATGACCTATAAATAGTTATATCTCATAGGAATAAGTCCAGTTATCACCCGAAGACGATTGTGAATACTAACAATCGAAACGTCGTGAAGTAGCTTGCTTTGGAATATTTTAATTTTTCATTTCTTGTTAATAATTTTTCAATATTCATCTCGTGCCAATAGTTTTATTTTTTATTTTTTTTTTGGTTGTTGCTTGTATTTTATTTCATTGTAATTTCAGTTTTTTCGCTTAATTTGATTGATATTTTGCAGGTAACCTTTTTAATTCTTCACAGATTATTTCAGGGATTTCAAATCAATTCATATCATAGTAGTACTATGTTGCTCTATCGCTGCTCTTCCAATGTTTTGACAGAATCAGAGTGCGCAGCGTTATAGAATAGTGCTTTCAAAAAATTGTTCCACAGCGCCATCTAGTGGCGAGTTACAGAAAAATTTATAGCCTATGAAAAATTACTTATACATGTCAACTCATCACGATCGGTTGAGCGATGTAGAAGTTTATCACTTACCAACCAACCAACAAACCAACTAACCAACAAACATGCTGAGTATTGAAAATTTTGGAAAATATTTATTCACATTGGTCTGTAAATTGTGGTTCGCGACGGTTCTGACGAAACTGAAGTTATATTTCATATTATCCAAAACTATTGAAATTAAAATGAATGAAATTGGAACTTTTCTTCAAATCAAAATCGAAGAATAAAAAATATTCTCAATGTTTCCCGAAACATCCCTAGTACAATATAATTTGTCTCTGCTCTCTCATTTCTTGCGTCTGCAACATATACTTCACCAATTCTTTGATATTTGGTAATTGAATCAAATGATTCATAAATTGTATATGAATTGAAATATTTCGGCGACTGATAATTTTATCCAATATTTCTGAAAGATGTGATACAACAAATGCATCTCTTTTTTCCATATTGAAACCTGTACAAAATATGTATCACGTTTTTTAAGGAGTCACCCAATGTAGAGAATTTGGTTCTTAGTTCCTAATGTATATTTTCAACACCACCGGCGTTTCTTCCATGTGAAAAAGCTATTGATGGATTGGTCAGGAGGCCAAATCTCAAATGTTATAATAAAAATATTTTTATAGATAATGTGGTGCCTCATTGACCTATCTCTCAGGGTTAGTTTGATCTCAATATCTAAATAATAAATTGAGAAGTTAGGTAATCAAAATGTTTATAGTATTTCACGTGTATTGTGACGTTGAAAAATATTTTATTATGGATAATGAGTAACTATATTATGAATTGAAAATCGAATCATCTGAGAACTGTTGTTTAGAACACTGGGAGGAAATAGAGGGATCAAAAATAGTATCTCCTGGAAATGTATCCCATTTCCATTAAATTAAATTTTTATTGGTGGAATCAAATCAACACGTTTTATGAACACGTTTTGCCAACAGCCCCTGTTGCAACAGAGCAAATTTGTTTATTCAGAAGACAGAAATCGTTTTTGCATCGCCTCCAAAAGATTTCCTAAAAGGACTTTCATCTGAAAATTATAGAAATCTACCTAATAATCAAAATATTTTCTTGTAGGTGATATTCTTTATCGATACTTTCACGATGTGAAGTGTTCCTGTATGTATGTTCCTGTATGTATGTTCCTGTATGGTATTCAATCAAATAAGTGAATGAATGTTGTCATTATGATGTCATGACATGAGTAGATCAAGCTTATTCCGTGACAGAAAATCGTGAATAATGAATAAATTGTGGAGTTTTCTCATGTAATGTTATCCTGATTGGTACTGATGAGCCCTTAGGCAAGTGTCTTACGGCGAAACATCGATATCTACCAGGGAGAATGGAATTTCCCCAGGGAGTAGTGGAATTTATGCCTTCCATTGAATATATTGTGTATAAATCCTGTGAACGATATCTGATATAATTCTATAGCTAATGTTTGGAATACAAACTGAGTGTGGAAAAGTGTTTTTGTATAATTCAGTAATCATATGAAAGTACTTATTTCGAAAGAATGTTTCTTTAGTGTATTTCAATATTTATATGAAAATAGCTGTTTTAGTAGGGCTTCTCCTTCCAGTTTGTGTCTGAAAGTTACTTCTTTGCATAATCTACACATCTTTGTATAGAGTAACTTCTTTTGAAATTCATTGATTACTTCCTTTCTTTGGAAGACTCTGACATTTTTTTGTATCAATATGGAGTAGTAGAAAGCCAAAAACTCTCTTTTCCAAAAATCCGTCACTTCTAAAAATATAACTCGTTCAATATAAACAAGATTCCTTTTGTCTGGGATTTAATCAAATAAGTGAATGAATATCATTACGATGTCATCGATGACATAAGTAGACCAAACTTATTGCGTGACATAAAAATCGTAATTTATGAATGGATTGTGTGGTTTTTTCTTATAATATTATCCAGATAGGTACTGAAGAGCCCTAATTCAAGTGTCTTACGGCAAAACATCGATGTCTACCAGTGTCGATGATAGTGTTTCATGTAAGTGGAATTTTTACCTTTCATTGAGTATATTGTGTAGAAATCCTGTGGATGATATCTGATATAATTCCATTACGAATGTTTGGAATACGAACTGAGAGGAGAAAAGTGTGTTTTGTATAATTCAGTGTCCATTTGAAAGAATTCGTTTCGAAAGAATTTTTCTTTCGTGTAATTCAATGTTTATATCAAAGTCGCTGTTTCATGAGGGTTTTTTTTTTCCAGTTTGTGCCTGAAAGTTACTTCTTTTTTTGGAAGACTACCACATTTATTTGTATCAAGAATAAATCTCTTGTTATATTGTATGTTCATAATAGAACCTAGTTGATTTGGATGTAATTTTTTTTTAATTTTTTCGAATCATTTGATTTTTTCTTTCTTTTTTCGAAAATTTTCCATTTTGTATATGATATAGAAGAAGTAGAAAGTTGAAAATATTGTTCATCACCTACCCATGGGAAAGCTAGAAAAAGTTTTTTTGTTGAGTAGTACAAATGGTGATAGTGGTTGAGTCGTTAGGAGAAAAAATGTAATTAACAATGACTCAAGTTGCTGCATAGAGCAATGGATTCTGTAATCCAGGAAATTTGATGAAAACCATCTCAAAATAATATCTTATTTCAATTTTTTCGAGAACGTTGACTCTATGAAGAAAATCAGATTTTTTGACAATGAATAATTGAATTAAAATTGAACATGTGAAACTCAAAATTGGAATGGCGTGATTCATATGAAAAAAAAAAGGAACAGTTTTCAAAATATGAATTCAGCAAAGTGAAAATTATTACCATTGATATTTCCGTAGATATCGAGGACTTTTCATATTTTATCTTAGAAAAAATAATTGAGCTCTACTCGAAATCACAGACCTAACGAGATTTGTTCTCCATTTTAGAATGAAAGTCTTGCAGAAAATCCAGCCAACTATACATTTATTAGTAGGAGAGTTTTTATTGCGTTCAACATCCTCAATTCCATGTTCATATTATCAACAGAAATTAACTGTTCACATTGAGAATTCAATACAACCTTATAAATGAAAGGATGTTTTCAAGATAATTTTTCTTTTCATACTACTAGTCCGGACCTGATGGAAAGAGATGGAGAAAAAGAATCATTCTCCCTACTTTCCGCTTCAAATAAACAATTTATGGCGTTTCCTTCAATCCTAGCAAGCATTAAGTTGGCGGAAGGTTTAAAGCTGTATGTCCTTGTGATGTAGCAATTGGAGAGCTATGCGGAATAGCCAGTGTAATCGACAACGTTGACCTAATTAAACGGTTGGGTCGTATTTAAATGAGAGCTGTATTTTGATTTTCCCGTTTAAAGCATGTTCTTTTCACATTCTTGTCATGCAATCGGATTTTTTCTCTTTTTTCATTTTGAATTCAGTAAAAAGAAAAGAAGCATTCATATACTTGCGTCCCACTCCACAGTCGATTTTCTGGGAAAGGCATCACCCACTATTCTACACAAGAATCCACAATGCCGGAAATTACTTTTCGACAGTGTCTAGTTAGGCTAATTTTGAAACAGCTAAATATCAACATGGTGTCTGGCCGTCATCGTACTTAAAAAGTGCGCAAATGAACTCGCATCAGTATTTTCAAGCTGTCTTACAAGAAAGGGGTTTTTCCTTCGTGTTGGAAAATAACTCGCGTTCAGCCTATTTCCAAAAACGGCAAGAAAAATCTTCCAAATAATTATAGACCAGTCGCTTTGCTATCAGTGGTATCAAAGTCGTGAGCCAACATATAATAATAATAATAATAATAATAATAATAATAATAATAATGTTTATTGTGCAAAAACAGGTTTTATACACAAAGGGAAAAGGGTTAGCCTTTTGAAGGGTTCAACATCTTGAGCGATCATCAATATGGCTTTCGGAAACAAAAATCAACATGCGACCTTCTATCTCATATCAGCCATATTTGTAATAACGCAATCGAGAAACATAAAGAATCAAGCGCTGTTGCGCTTGATATTTCTAAGGCCTTTGACCGTGTGTGGCATGAGAGTTTGCTGGCTAAACTGTGATGCTATGGTTTGTTGGATCATTTCTATGTATAGCTCTTCAGCTTCCTGAAATAATGTTCTCTGCAAGTGGCCGTCGATAGATATCTCTCGAATATTCTCACCATCAACGCTGGTGTTCCCTAGGGATCCATATTGTCTCCAACACTCTTTTTATTTAATATCATCGACTCACTAGAAAAAAAACAATATATTGCTTTGCTGATAATAGCACACTTGTCTCGTCATTCCATTTGGATTCCAGAACATCGTCTACGAAGACATATCTTCACCAGCAGCAGGAGGTTGCATACCTTAATGAGGATCTAGAAGTGATTTCGAATTGGGGTGGGAGTAAATGGTTTAAACTCAATGCCACGAAAACCCTGGCGTCGGTTTTCTCCAAGATGAATAATGTCTCCGAACCGGATATAATGATGTCAGGTCAGACAGATCCGCTTTCTGCTTCGATAAGTTTGTTAGGGGTTGAAAAGAACACCAATATGCTTATTAAGCTCAGATCAGACCATCTTTGGAGTATTGTTCTCATGTATGAAGCTCTGCTGCCAAAGACACCCTGAAGTTGCTGGATTTCATCCAGAAAAGGGTCATGTGCCTGATTGGGAACTCGAATGTCACGTGCAACCTTGATTGCCTGGAACATCGAAAAGAGATTGGAGATTTGTCTCTCTTCTATTAATACTTTCACGGGAGTTGTTCAAGTGACTTGGCGCATTTGTTTCCAACCAGAGCTTTACGTATCAGAAATACGCGACGGACTGTGGCTGAACCATACGGTTTAAATACAAAGTGAATCGTTACTTTTGCACAGGCACCGCTCAGAGAGCGCCTTAAGGATTTTCCTGTAGTGCTTGTGTTTTCTCCTTGAAAAAAAATATTGCCTATATTTTTTGTAGACAGTCAGATTTTGTCATGACATTCAATGTTCTTGTTTTCCAATATTTCATGAATAGCATCGTTTGTCATAATATGAAAGGGGAAATGAGTATTTGAACATATCTATTTTACAATTTTAGCCTCCACCAGGAGAGTACTTGCAATATAAATAGGATAGGAGCACCGATATTGAAGTAGTTTTAGTTTGCATAAACATCATGCAGTTTAGTTGAGTAAAAAATAGCAATTACTTTTTGCTGTTTATCATAACTTTTGTAGAAATATTTCGAATTCCAAGAAGAGTCGATACTTCAGAAGATACAGTCTAGGTGATACCTTTCAATAGCGTATTTTTAGACGAATACTAATAACAGGTCGACGTCAACAAGGCTTCTGGTCCTAATGAAGTACCTATACTTTGAAAAAATCCTATTGAACTTGCATAAATGTAGGCTGTAGGCTCTTCAACATGTTTGAAAAATCATTCAAATCCAAGCTATACCCAGAAAGGGATAGAAAAATCTTTCAAATAACTATAGACCAAAATAGAGTCACGTTATTGTGGTTGGCATGTTCAAGGCTGTTGAACGTGTCTGGCCTGAGAATTTCCCTACTTAACTTTGTTGTTATGGCTTGCCAGAAGGTCTTTGTTGATTATTTAATTTTATCAAAGAACGTTCCTCATAAGTAGCCATCTCAGAAACTTTCAATTCTTCATAACATGAAGCTGCTAGATCGTATCTAAAGAAGAACATCTAACCGATTGGAGACCAAGACATCATGAGCAATCTTAATAACGCAGAAAGATTGGCGATTTGTGTGGAACAGGTGACCATTTTGAAAATGTATAAATTATATTTTCAAGACTATTGCAACAAATAGAAAATACTTTTTTGCAGATCTCATCAATGTTGAATGAATTACGATTACAAAATACAGTCAAATATGAAAGAATGGAACCATATTCATAAAAATTCTTCTCACAGCAACATGAAAAATAAAATTAATTGTTTTTGCCAGTTCAACAGTGCTGTCCATTTTCTCTTGTTTTTTCAGGTGAAACTCTTGTTTATTCATTTTGGAGCTGAGAGCATTTTCCAAATGTAATTACCAGCTGTGTTTGATTCAACGTATAACCGAAAGTTTGTATTATATTTTTTGCATGGAATTTTACCAACATATTGCAAACTTCAATGTTATTTGTAACTCCCTTACTTGAACAGATAGGAAAAATGTCATGTTCATTTGCCTTTCGAAAGTTTGGTTCATATATTTCGGGTAGAGACTAAAAAAATCCGTTCAACGTTAATCTTTTATTGTCTCTTCATCGGGAACTCTACAAATAGTGGTCTAATTGAATAAATTGTGTAGGAAAACATGATAACAGGGTTGAAATTGAACTTGTAAAAATATAACATCGAGAATCTTCAAATTTGCATGTCAAGTACGAAATTATTCAAAAAGTCCACATATACACAGTAAAAATAAAAATCTCAAAGTGAAGAACATTATCCCGATTTAAAAAAATCTTGCTCTCCTATATTCATGAATAAATATTTTTATAAACTGAGAAGTAAATTCTCTCAAGTTGAATTTGAATCATCCATTCAACGGGACTGAATGAACGCTTTTTTCAAGTAAAAAAAATATTCCACCAAGATCGTGCATACATTTTAATAGAAATCATAACATTAGCTCAAGAGAAGTAAGAATGCATTCTTCAATGTGAGCATTGTTGGTGTTGAAAGAATGCTATGTTAACTTGGAACACTATTCAAATATCTCCGTAGGTGAACTTATGCTTATGTTATGAACAGCTGTAAGTAGTAAGGGAAGACATTAAATAATACATTATATATTATTATTGGTTTGTTTGAAGCAATTCATAAATATTATCCTGAAAAAGCATATGATAAAAAACAAAACATAATAGATAGATAACTGAATTTTCTTTGCTATTGAGAGATCATATATTTATACAAATAACAGAAATGAATGTTCAATCAAGAACCATATATAAAAAGAATTGACATATTCTTGAGAAATTGCACATTAACAAATAGAATGAAATCGAAGCCTATAAACAACATTACAACTCAGACAAGTAAATGAATTAATTTATTAGTCATTTTAAATAAATAAAATATTTAAAACTCGATGCCATTCTGATAAATAACATTAAAAAATCACTATCGTCTATCAAGTTCTGCATTTTGCTTTTGTTCATCCACAATTACCGGAACATCTCTTGGATTCTGAAACGAAAGAAGCACATCATCGTTATTTGTATTTCAAATATCTATAAAGGTAAAACTATGGAAACAACTGCCACTCAATCAAAAAAATATCTATTTGAGTGGGTTTATTCCGTTAACCAACCCAATTTTTATCCGTTTACGAACGACAACCCTCAAATTTTTAAACTTGTCTGAGGTCTTGATGTTTCAAGTTGAAAGGTGCTTAAACATTCCTTCTGATCAGAAATAAATGATCAATTCAAAAGACGAACCTCACATCCCTTTAAAGTGGACAGAAGTCTATACAGAAAAATTGCCTTTCAAAACCGTTATAGAAATGTGTTGTGTGAGTATTATTACTCGTAGAGGATCAATGGAAAATATAAAATGTTTCATTTTAAAAATTCAACTCATGATCATACAAACATACTTAAAGGTATGTCATTCGCTATTTAAATAAAAACATTCACTGTTTTCAGGTTTTTGGAAATTCTGATTTCTCGTCTAGTTACTTTGGTAACATTTCTAACGTTTCTAAAGGAATTATATCGAATAATTTCAAGCTGAGTAGGGTATATTCAATTTGTTCCCAATGAATAACATGAAAACACTAATTTTTGAAGTAATTATAGAAAGCAAAGACGTTTCGGAATCCAAAAACATTTACAAGTTGAAATCAGAAAGTGGCGCTGTCATATGTAGGTGCTCTTTACACCTACGGGCACCTATTTTGGTATTTTTGTATTATAATTCATTGTCAAAACTATAAGAACCTTTCCATACAAGAGATTGGCGAATTTGAATTAACGTAGAGGATTTTTCAGTTCAAATTAATATACACTTGCAGAACTCGGCAAATGTAATAATGCATGTTTGAAAAATCACGAAGCATAAATATAATTTTCACAAAATGAGGGCATAATCAAGAGTTGCTGTCAAAGTTTACCACTTTCTCTTCGGTACTAGGTATACAACGCAGTACTTACTGATATAGCGGAGTTTCTTTCTCAAGTAACCCAAACACCTCAATTTTATTCAATTACAATACTAACCCATGACTAAGCCAACTGTATAAAGCTTATCGCTCGCTTGTCCGGCACAGCACAGCACGGCGCTGTTCGTCGCCTGATGGTGACGGGTAGTAGCATCGCCCACTTGTCCAGCGACAACCAGCATACTGAAGGTGCTGTTGATTCGATTTCAAGGGAAATAGTCACAAGAAGAAATGTTGTCGGTCCATCCCATTTATCAAAAGAGGGTAAACCTGGGAGAGTTTCATCATCTATTCAACGATCTGAAAGAAGACGAGGATAAATTTCTCCATTATTTCCGATCGGAGAGGTGGAATCCTTTTCGGCGGCGGACGGTCCTGGCTGTGCCGTGCCGGGCTAGTGGGCGATGGTCCATTCATTTTCATTGTTCCAATCCTATCCGTATTTTGACGGGACGTGCCGTGCTGTGCTGTGCCGGACAAGTGGGCAATAAACTTAACACCCCACTGTTGTACAACCTGTTCCATTATGGTAGATATAAAATAATCGGAAAAGAATTGCACTACCTACAGACACGTAAAACACTTCCTCCTTAAAATCACAACACACCAACGCCACTTTCCAACAATTACTGGCGCATACTATTCTACATTGTTAGTTTTTCATAATACTAAATATGAATTCTTTTCAATAATAACTATTTTCAAATAAAACAGAAATAAATGAAATACGCCTTTAAAAGGAACCCTGTTCATTCTATACAAAATTCCCGTTATTTTCAGTGGATCATAATATAGTTTCGTATATAAATTTACAAAACTTTTGTTATGAACGAATTCAGTTATTTGAAGGGATACAGTTTTGAATTCAATCAAACAATATGTTTTCAGATCAAGTTGATATTGCTCTCCATTTGAAACGGTTTATTTTTCTCTTTAAATATGTTTTGCTGTATTGTATAGCAAAACACAGGTTGCGTTTTTATAAAACTGTTCAGTAAAAATCAAGTATCAGCCGATTCCATCCCAGATGTTCTCATACTTTCCAAGTCCACACTCATATTTAGTGGGCATACTTGAAGACTTTCTATGAATCAAATTAACTGAAACAATAATTTGTTCAGGCAATTCTCGACTCACCTACACCTATCAGAAAATAACTATTCCCCTGGCTAATACCATGAAGAGCGTTGGATTATATTCAACAGGCGCCACTGCAGAAATCCTGAAAGAAGTATTTCCTGCATATTCTATTGCCGATACAACTGTAATTTTATTTTTCAAGCTCATTTTGGACTTTTTGTTGATCAGAGGGTACAGTCTGGCTATCCGACCCTTGATCTTTGATTTGACGTTCATGATATGCGGGTTCCAAGTGAGCCTACGGTCTATTAGAAGGCCAAGGTACTTTACCCGCGCTTGCCATTCAATCTCCCTTCCGGAGATTCTCAC
>WOGO01008367.1:0-10682 GCA_015342085.1 Leptinotarsa defecta
AAAATTACTTTTTCAAACCTTTTCTGCCAGTCTTCTTCGGTAATATTAGATACTTCTTCTTCAATTAGCTCTATTACCTTATCAAATTTTGGAAAATTAGGTTTACGCCTGATGCTCTGTTTCAATTTTCCTCAAATCAACTCGATGGGATGGAAAACACAAAAATAGGGAGTAAGTCTCAGTATGGTGTGTCCATACTCTCAAGGGAATACACTTTATCAAATGTTTTATCAGGAAAACTTCAAGTACTTATTTATTTTTTGATATAGTAATCCTTAAAATACAAATTGTTATCCAATAAAAACTTGGTATTTCATCTTTCTTCGGCTTTTTATTCGGTACTTTGATGAGCTGTCGCAAATGATCTATCGCAAAGTTTCTATCTGAAAGAAACTTTCGTATATGCATTAGATATCCAATTGACAAAGCCGCTAAAATGTGTGCGGATGAATCGTTTTCACAATTTTGAGTATAGCAACTGGCAGCCATTTCAGAATTTCAGTAGGTTCATATTCTATTCATTGAAAATATTTTCCAGTTCGGAATATATAATTGAACATGGCATATGGATTCGAAATTTTTTCGGGAAATTGCACTGACAAGTTCACCCCATTTTCTATTCTCCAAATAATGTGCATTTTTGGCTGCGATATGCAAATAGCGCTTTAATTTATTTCGGATTCCGTCTATGCGGTATTTTAGCGATTTCAGGGCATTTCCCGAGAGGAAATTTCACCTTCATTTCCATATTTTATACATAATATGTCGATGGAGAACTCAAACCCATGTTGGATTACGTGGATTATGGTTGGGGCTACCAAAGATTATGTATTCTCCTAGAAAACGATTCCTATTTCGGCGTCTGATACTGAAAATACTGATACTGTGGAATCTTGTTATTATGTGGTTATTGATATGGAAAAACTGATTTGAAAAGTTTCGCGTAATGTTACTAATTGCGTAATGTAATGTGCGAAAATTTGCTTTCTTTCCACCCCTCTGTCTCTCTCACTCTCTCTTTTGCTCTCATCGTCTTTCAACGAATGCGTATCTAAACTATATCGATCCAACAAATAAATATAGTTTGAAAAACTATAAAAACACGCTTTTAAAGAATATCGAACTGAACACTTAAAAATATTTTTTTTAAATAAGCTTAAAACAATAACATCCGAAAAATACTAGTATTATTGTGGAAAAAGTGACAGGCCCCTGATATACAAAAAATATGGCACAAAACACCCACGCTTTTTTCACAATAATACTAGTATTTGTCGTTCGTTATTGTTTTGAGCTAATTAATTTTTTTTTTCAACTTTTTAGGACCATGTTCTTTGGAAGCGTGTTTTTCAGTTTTTTAAACTATATTTATATTTCATTTTTCAGTTTCGTGTGCTATGAAAGCGTGTTTTTCAGTCTTTTTGAAGTATATTTATTATATCTAAATTTTGGGATCAATCAGCCGTATTTTGTTTAGAAAAATGACCATTGATATTTTCCGATTCCGAAAAGGGAGCCTGTAAATCAGTTACCAAGGCAGCAGGCGCGCAAAGGATGGTTACAAATAAGGCAGCAGGCGCGCGTGTTAATAAAAAAATAATTTTTTCAAATAAAGAAATACATGTAAAGTGAGTTCGAACTATATCAATGAGGTTACGTACAGCGCCATCTGACCTTGAGTAGATCAAGCAATAATGTCGATAATTCCGTGAATTACAGATCATGAGCTTGAGAGATGCAAAGAAACATACATACATACATGCAGGTGAAGCTAATATAAAGCGTGTGAAAAGCAATCCAAACAATGATGGATGCGTGATTATCACGCACATTTTCATCCATTGGGTAAAATGAACAAGCCTCCTTGCGCTGGCCAATCAGATTCATCTGCAATCGGCTGGCGGAATTCATTGTTACAGTGTCGGAATGGTCAGTTATTATTTAGCGCCTGTGGTGATTACACGATATTTAAAAGTTTGAAATTTTAAAAATGTCAAGTACGGATACGACTGAAAAAACTGCTGAATTGTGATCTACATTCCACTTATAAAAAATTCTTCTTCCTAGCCGCATTCCTACTATAAAAAAGTATCGGTCGCTCCTAAGTGAACACTCTGTACAAGCAGCCTTGTCTAGGAAATCACGTGCACTATGCTTGATAATGTTTTGGAGGAATCTGTTGCCTTATTGGATATTATATACTGGGCAATACCATATCGAAAATTAGAAAGCTCTTCCTACATTTGATAAGCTGCAATGAATACTTACTGATACTCACTTCATTCAACATTCTTGAATGCGCAGGCTTTGCTTGGTTTCTGTGGCAGAAAAAATAGATGAGCCGTTGTTTTCTGTTAAGAACCGTCTTTTATGCACCCGGTTATAAATTGAAGGTGTATTCAAATGTCGATATGCTGATATGCTATTTACGTACGCAAAATCAAAAAAAAATGTTTTGTCAAGAAATATGTACGATAGGTTGCCTTTTATGTTTCGGGATTTGGTAACCCTAGTGTTGCAATTTGGCCACTGACAGCTCTATCGTAAACTTGGACATTTTTGAGCTCATACGTACTCAAGAACCTTTTGACATACGCGCGCTATTTGTGTTGTTTACAGTAACTTGAAAGATTCATCTCGGCCCAAAAATGGCATTAAATCGTGAACATTTTCGTGCGATTATATTTTACAACTTTCGACGTGGATTAACTCAGCAATAGTGCATGAATGAACTTAATTCAATTTTTGGCGATGAAGCTCCTTCAATGACCAGTGTTTATCGATAGTGTGGTGAATACTATCGTGGTCGTGTTCACTCTAAGACGAATTTCGTGAAGGTCATGTAAAGTCAGTTACTCCGAAAACCATTGATGCTGTGCGCGAACTGATATTGCAAGATCGTCATGTGACATATCGTGAGATTGCGACAACCTTAGGCATTAGTGGGACCAGCATACATTCAATATTGTATAAACATTCGACTGTCAAAAATATTTGATTTCGTTGGATTCCACACAATTTGTTAATCGCTCAAGAAAAGGCTCGTGTTGATTGGTCGAAGGAAATGTTCAAAAAATACGATCGCGGTGCTTCGAAATACGTCTATAACATCGTTGCAGGTAATGAATCATGGATTTACGCATATGAGCCCGAAAGTAAACAGCAGTCGACTGTATGGGTGTTCCAAGATGAGCCAAATCCAACAAAACCGTACCACCAACCGTACCACTAGAACATCGCCGAACAGTCAATTCTGAGTGGTACACAACCATTTGTTTGCCAGTTGTCTTTCAAGAAATCAGGAAAGCCAACCGCTAAAGACGAATCACTCGTCACCACGACAATGCGAGCTCAAACAACTGCATTTTTGAGCACCCAAAACATCTATTTGATGAGTCATCCGCCGTATAGTCCTGACTTGGCACCGAATGACTTCTTTTTATTCCTGCGCGTAAAAAACGTATACGTTTTTCGACACCTGAAGAAGCCGTTGCTGCATTCAGAATGCATGTTTTGGAGTTACCTCAATCAGAGTGGCAAAAGTGTTTCGTCTATGCGAAAGTATATAGATCTTCATGGGGAATATTTTGAAAAACATTAAAGTGATTTTCGATGAATTATAATTGTTTTTGTTTTCTAATCCCGAAATATAAAAGGCAACCCTCTTATGGTTAGTTCTACCCGATTCGTCATATCCCGCACGTTCAAATGTTCAGACGATTATAGAGACATTTGAGTCATGAAAAATGAGAAATAAAACTTTTTGTTTTTTAAACACTCTCATTTGTAACTGATGGTATTGCAGTTTCGCCCTATAATGACATTTTCAAACAAGTTCTACTTTTCATTTTTCATGATGATCTCCTACCACGTAGTAACTACTACATCCATCATTTCCTTGAATACCCAATAATTTAGTATAAATCAATATGGTAGGTCGATTAAAACTGTACCTGAATCTGTAGCTGATGTAACGAATCACAAATAACATATCAAACTAGCTGAATATTGATCCAAAAGCACTACTTGTGGATAGTTCTAAATACCATTGGTCATTGAAAGTATTCATTTATTCGCAATGCTGTCAACAAACTTATCTTCTTTCCTTTGCACGTATGAAGAATTTCCGCACAATAAATGAAGAAAACATGAAACTTCTCAATAAGTGCCGTGGAAGAAGGGAGATTAATTCGTTGGAAACATTGAAAATGAATAAAATGAATTAGAACTCCAATTTCGGAACCCTCAACTAGAACTATGCATTTGTACAACTATTAACTTATGAATTTAGACAACTAGTTTAGGATCCATTGATATTTGGAGCGATCCTCAGGTAGTCTTTTTGGATCAATACCCAGTGATTTTGCTATGTTATGGAAGTTTACTAATTGTTGTTTTGGTATCTCAGATAAGGTATCGATGATTCAGGTAACATTTTGTTATTTCAGGTACCGGTTTAATCAACACACCTAAATGACATATACCACTAAATGGGCTTAAAAATGTCGTGTCTAACACATAGATGCCGCTAGTTTTATTGCATCCATTGCTTTTCCAGTTAGTACCAACCTTCAAAAGGAAGCTGTTGAAATTTCATGATATTCTACTTATAAGTTTGTGATTTATTGTGCTGAGAGTGACACGACTATTTTCATTTTCGAAACAATGATCCAAAAACAATTTCGTGTTTTAATTTTAGATTGCTTCTTCATGGGAAAAAGCAACACAAAAAGCAACACTTTTCAAGCAACTGCTTGAAAAGTGTTTTTTATCGAAATGAATAAAAACACTTTTGTTTAATTACCATTAGCTAATTTTATTTATACGACCGGTTTCGGGTCCAAACCCATTATCAGGTATAAAACTGAAAGGTGAAGTTTGAAGACTCGGATTTATTGTGTCAGGTAGTTGAACGACAGGTATCAGTTGAATGAACCAGACTGCCAACTTGAAAATTCAACACTGAAGACTAAGCTCATAAATTCAAGAGTGAAGATCTACATAAATCGAGTTTCTTTTTTAGGGGTATATATTTTTGGTTCATAATAATTAGTTCATTTCCATAGCTTCCAACAAATTTATTTTTTCCCTTTATTACATATGTGTAGGATTTTGAGGTTATCCTTACTTATCTTGTGTTTCGATTTTCGAAGATGTTCATATATTGTAGATTTTTTGTGCAAACAGACGTGTTCACGCAGCCTTACGTCAAAATTTCTATCGGTTTGGCCTGTATATACTGTAGATCATTCGCCACACTCTATTCTATATATACCTGATTTTCTCATTCTATGACGTTTGGGTTTTGTATTAAACAGGGTTCTACCTAAATCATTATTACTTGTGAAAGCTGGTAAAATTTGGTATTCAGTGAAATAATTTTGAATATTTTCTGAAAGTTTACCTGAGTAATTGATGCTACTGAACTTCACTATACTTGGCAGTTTGTCTTTATAAATTTCAACTTACTAGCCCAACGTATTACTTCTTATATATGCAATTTTAATATCTCGTTTCCTCAAAAACAAAGCTTCATTTTTTATTGTTTGTCCAAAATACGTTAAACTTCGATAATTTTGATTTTCATTATATAACTTATCAATAGGAAAAAATCTCGATACGATTACTGTAGTAGCAGAATTATTAGACAAAAACAGGGTGAATCCAATTATAAAACAAGAAATTATTGACCTTCTGTCATTATGTCTCAAACAAAATTATTTTCAATTCAACAACAATATTTAATCCTCTTCAAAATGTTTGATTATGGGAAACCCGTTAAGCCCTTTACTTGCGGAAATTTTCATGGATAACCTAGAGAAGTAGATTTTTCAACATGCTTTGATTAAGAATTTCTTGTATTGGTATGGATATGTGGATAACGTTTTGGTATGTTTTACAGGTACTAAGAGACAGTTAGATAATTTCTATAGGAATATTAACAAAATTCATGAAAACATTAAATTCACTATTGAAGAAGACGCAGACAACTCTTAATCAATTTCTTGGACTTAACAGTTAGTAGAAATAACAACAAACATGACTTTTCAATATATCACAAACCGTCCTATACGAATATTACTATACCCTACGATTTTATACATCCATATCAACACAAAGTAGCAGCTTATAATAGCATAATTCACAAATTGGTCAGTGTTCCACTTTCAGTAGATAGTTTCAATAGAAAACTAGGTATCATCAAGCAAATTGCAGTTCAAGGCTGAATTAATAAATACAATACTTTCCAAAAAAGTCTACGCAAAAGCAATCGAGACGTTTTCCTATCGATAATTGAGATAGTCAAAATCAAAATTATGGAGCTTTAACGTATTTTGGACAAACAACAGAAAAAGTGGCTTCATTTTTGCATATAGAACAAGTAATACTTCGAGAAAGTTAGTTAGAAATAATAAACATAAAACATTTAAATTCGAGGAACCAGGATATAAATTAAAGTGTGGGGCATGTCCTAAGGTATGTATTGGTCGAATTGGCAGAACATTTCGGAATCGAATCCAGGAACATCATATGAATTATGTAAATAAGGAAACAAGTTCAACATATTCAAATCATGTTTTAAAAGAAAATCATATCTTTAACGAAAAGTTCGAAATTTTACACATAGAAATTAAAGGTTTGAAACTGAATTATTTGGAAGCAATGAAAATTATTGAACTTAAAAATTCAAACATTCTAATGAATGACCTACTGGATTTGAATTGATCACCATTCTATGTGAACTTGTTTTCTTAAACGAAATGAGAAAGTATTATTATCGATGTAGATGTGAGGTAATATGCTTCAGGTAATCATAAATGAAGAGGTACCTCAGGTATAGATGTAGATGTATGGGAGATTTGATGGAGGTAGTCCCAAGTGTAGTTACCTGTGATATATAAATATTAGGGTAAAAAGCAACTTGTAGTATTCAAATCACTGTTAAAGAAGCTACTGTATTAGCGGAACATGTTGTGATATTTTTCTCAAATACAGTTTGTGGAGATAAAAACGTAAGGTGTAGTTTATTAAACTTGCTACCACAGTTGAAATGTCAATTGAGAATAGCCATATGTAGCATGCTAATTGGTCTTCAGAATTGATTAGGATCCACTATTCAGAATTACATGAAACTGCAGAATCCCTGTCACATTATCTACTGAGAAACAATTCAGTTTACATTCAATTTGTTGGTTGTTTAGAGATTAACTGGAAATTTCGAAATTCACTTAGTTATCCCTCGTCACCACTTACAAATCCTCAACTTTCTACTTCCTTCAACTCCCAACCAAAACCTTCTAGTTTCACAGCCAAAAACCCTTCTCATCAGATTTGGAGTTAATTAAGCCGACCACTGTGGAAGTTTTTGTTGAATGAATAGATCAGGGTTAAGGCTGTCATTGTTCAGATTACTGAGATATATGATACGCCACAATATAAAAATCTTTCCGCCGGCCATTAGAAATATTTTTTGTGATTGAGAAGGGCATTCGGTAATAAATCATGAAGTATATCCGTATTGGAACTGACAAGCGATGTTTGTTCGTTGTTGACAGAAAAAGAACGTGAATACTGTGGAAAAACAATCTTTCAAAAATAACACCCATTTAATGCAGATGAGAAATTGATGATATTGTAGATTCTTCTAGAGAGTTCGTTTTATCTGTTTATCAAGAATTGAAATTAATACAAAAATTTTCAAATATAACACCAACAAGGTGAAATGTGTTGACAGAACAAACCAATGAGAACCAGATGTTACAGATTTACTTTTCTTTTCAAATTGTATTCGATAAAACTTCTGTGCTGGGTCTCCACATGTTTGTATGGAATTTAAATTACGGGGGTGATCTGAAAATTTTCCGACCTAACAAATATATGAGAGGTTTTTTCAGTGATGCTCCCATCTCTGTAATCCGTCCACATAATACTTAGCGTTTTTCTCTGCAAATTAATTGTCCACGAAGGTGGTTGCCTCTTCATGACAAAAATCTGTGTCCTCCGAGCACAATTTTTAGATGAGGGAACAAACAGAAGTCGCTTGGGGCTAGATCTGATAAGTAAGGCGGATGGTCAAACAGTTCGAACCGTAATTTGTGGATTTCCGCCATAGCGACCGCTGAGTTGTAGGAAGGTGCGTTCTAAGAATGTTATTCATAATTAAAATTCATTACTGCCAGACACTTTCCGTGGGTCATTACTTCTGCCAGACGTCTTGAAGGTTATGAAAAAATTAGGTGAACTACGTTATAGTAGCAAACCTAACTTTTATAGATATATCATCTTAGGTACTATTTTAAGACCCTTTGTATGCGGCCAGACCAATCCAAAGGGCCAATCATCCCCCCAGACACCTTAAAATATTTGGAGTAATTAGGAAGATGGTATTATTTCAAGAATAGAATTGTGAAGTATTGAATGTTTTTTTTAATTTTTTCTCAATGTTCAGATATTCACAAATTGTTATTTGAAAAAAATATTTATTATATTCCAAATTATTCATCTTCATTGTTATCATTGTCTGAGTTCTTACTTTCCTCATCAAATTCCCACTCAAATCGAATATTTAATTTATCTTCACCATCATCTTCGTTGATACTTGACTTTTCTTAAAAAATAAATAATTAGTTGATGTTGTGAATATCTACAAGTATATTGAAATAATTTAAACTGAAAGTAAAATACCCAATTCGTTTTCAACTTACCTCCTCACATAACTTGGCAATTGGTCTCCATCAAACCAGTTAAAATCATACTGGTGGAATTGCTGGTGGAATTGTTCATTTACATTAGCAACTGTATATGTATTTATGAAAAGCTGTAGCCGCGCAGCATCTACATCATTTATTCCGGAGACATTATATAACTCGCAGACGAATTTTTGTATTACATCAAATACATTTTGTTCCTTATCTTTAGCAATGAATAATTCATGATTACTAAATTTAAGGAACGTTTGCTGATATTCAGGAGATTTTTTCAGTATATGAAAAGGTCTTTGCTTGCCTTTATTAAAGAAAGCAGGATTATAGCCACATCCTGTGATAGCAGGAAAGCCTATTAAGCTTCTGTTTACAGACGACCCCAAGTTGCCGTAGATTTTGGATAAATCTACATATCTTTGATTGTTTCCGGTGCCTGTAAGCAAGGCCGTAGCCAGAAAACAATTTCGGAGGGGGGGCGGTTTGGATTGGTGGAACAGTAGAAAAACATGAAATATAAAAATAACGAGGGAAAGAAAATTGTGTTACATGATCATATATATTCATTAGAATACCTTTACAAAAATATTAACATCTTTTTACAAAATCAAATTTAGTTTTATAGATTTCTTTGCAGCAAACAAATCAATTACGTCCTCGGTGTCGATGTCAATTCTACGGTCGATTGACATTAACGCCAAACCGTTTAGTCTTTCAGAGAAGAGAAAGCCCTTTCAGGGGTACATGTGGAAACAGGTACTGTCGACAAGATCTTTGAAAGTTTGTATGCACATTGCTGTAAGGTTTTTCCATTGTGTTTCGGAGAAGTTTCTTTCAATATTCTCTTTCAAGCAATTGATTTGTTTTGCCAAGGACTTGATAAAATTTCTAAGGGATTTCATAATAACAATTGTATCTGTATCTGTAGAGTAGAGAGGATGAGTCTAGGCACACAGCACTTAGGCTACATGTGACCCATTGTCCATCGTCCCAATGAGTTGTCCTCCTGAGTCATCGTCGGTTCTGTCCTTTCCAGAAAGGTAGACAGATCACTAATAGACATCTCCTTTATATCTGCAGGTGTAGGCTAAGGCTCGCCGAACACACACTCTCTCATTGACGATAACTCCGGACACTCGCATAGGACATGCCTGACAGTTTCATCTGCCTGTTCACACATCCTGCATGTATGGAGGTGTTTCCTCAGTTGACAGTGGCCAGTCAGTAATCCTACTGTTAAGCGTAGATTTTTCCTGGTCATCGCTAGATAATTCTTCGGCGTCAGCTTCCCAGACACGCAGGGTGTGATCCTGGCAAGAGTGCATCAGGCCGTAGGTGCCAGTGCTTCCTAAAATTCTTATTCCAGCCGCTTCCTTGGCTGAAGTGTCGGCAATGCGATTATCTTTACTCCTGTCGTGCCTTTTAATCCACCTCAGGATAATGTTATTATCTACCGAGGCTTTGGCTAAATCTTGGTGGCACTCTAGTACTAGCCCTAAGGTAACACGTTGTCTGTTTTGGGCTTGTCTGCTATCAGTGTGTTGTTCATCAGGTTGTTATTTTTTTTACCAGAAATTTCTTTCCTGGTTATTTCTTTTGTGGCGATTGAGATACCAGCTAGTTCTGTTTGAACCACGCTGGTATTTTTTTCCATTCTCCACTCAATCCTTAGGCTCAGTGATCTGGAATACACTCCACATCCTGAACCTCTTTTGGTTTTTGAGCCGTCTGTATATATGCGTATTGCATTTGTAGCATCTAACCTTGTATTCTGTTTTATTTGTATTTTGTACAAACCTGCGTACAATTTCACCACTGAATTTCACTAGTTCGGACTTCCATTGTCTACTATATAAAATGATTTGAAATCCCTGAAACAAGTAAAAAAAGGAATAATTAAAAAAGAATAGCTGAAGATAATAATTATATTAAGCAAACAATAAACCTGAAATGAAATGATAGTGAAATAACCTACAAGTA
>WOGO01008368.1:284-10682 GCA_015342085.1 Leptinotarsa defecta
AATGTAAAGGAGGAAGATTCAAGAGTGTTTCTAATGCAGCTGTTGGAGTGGTGTTCATCGATCCCGATATTCCCAAATATGTCTGTTTAGGTTGTTGATAGCGGTAGGTTGTTTTCATCTTTGACTACCAGGCCATGGATGCAGATGTTATCATGGGTTCAACTACCACACCAGCCTACATATCTTTCGGCCTATTTCTTTACTCTTTCTGTTTGTTTTTCTGTTAACCAGCTATCGCCCTCCTACGAACGACAACTTTTGGAAGTCGAGTGTTGTCAAAACGAAGTCTTATCTGTTATGTGCGATTACTAGCACAGGATGCTTGAATGGCTCCCAGGTATTTGACTTATTTGACCTGAGAGATATATCTCTCTTCATCTCGAATTTCGAAGGTTATACATCCTCTGTCTTGGTTGTCTTGGTGAATTCTAATGTCGTGGATTTCGTTGGGCTCATGCTCAACCCCTTTCCCTCGGTCCATCTTTTTATAATGACTGCTGCATGCATGAAACGAAGAGCGTAATATCCGATTGCATTCCCTCATTATAATTCTACATCTTTTACAGTAAAAAAAATATCTGATATTTGTATCAACGAAATCATTTGCTTCACCTCAATTCGTAACTACCGAATGCAACACGATTTTCAATACCGTGATCGGAGTTATCTCCAAAATTCTGTGCAGATCATCACACCAATACAGTACATCGCGGAAAAAGTGAAGACCACTTGATGTCATCTTGTTTTTGCTGTTAATGGCAACCAGTCTGGGGATTGAGCTGCACTTAGAAAGTTGTCCCCTCTCGGATCAGTCCGTTTCCCATACACTGACTGACTCGATGTCTTATTTTGCTAACCTTCTATCTCTTCTGATTCGTGTTACATTACAGCCGCCCATTCACATCCTCGTCGGTCTTTCACCGCGTATGTCGCTTGATTAATTCAATTGACCAATGGACCTAACCTAGTGTATCTCTCGGAGTGACCCAGTACTATCAACCATATACTGGCTTAGACAGTGTTTGCCAGTGGAGTGAAGAATAACATTGTGCGTTTCGCGAACCTTGTCGCGGACGGTATTGCCAGGTGAACAACCCACCTGATCGTAGGGATTCTACTAATTGCCAGGTCGTGATTACGTCGAGACTTTTAAGGCCAGTGCCTGGCACATGCGCGGAAATTGATCGCTGATTAACAGTGTAAATATTATTGTTATTGTTAATTTTTGTAGGTATTGTATTCATTAAGTGTGCCATAATATTTTTATAGTGCGGTGCTGTGATATATTGCTGTGCATTTCATTTTATTGTGTGTTATTGGGATATTGACAACCGGAACCATGCTCAATTGTACTGATTTGGAATGTATTCTTCATGCCCAGCATTACTATGACCATTTGCATTATTTGCAAAATGGGTTCCACCAGCAGCAAGGTAAACAATTGAGTCATATTTATTTTAATGTGAACACATTCAAATGCTTCCGCAATTTCTTACAATCGTAATCTTTTTTCGATTTTTTTACACTTTATATTATCACCTACATCATATGAGAACATTTTTACATACGCTTTGAAAGTGTTATTTCTTTATAAGAGAGTATCGAAAACAGCTTTATCACGTTTTAAAAAAAGTTATCATATGAAATGTATGAAGAGTCATTTGATGCAATTGGCCAATACTTGATAAAAATAACATGGGAATGGGAATAGGTTGGAAGTACTAGATAATCAACTGGCTCTTTGATTTATAAACCCCTAATGACCGTGCAAAATCATGAATTTTTTGTTTTATGATCCTAATATTAATAAAATTAACTGTGACAAAGAAAGAACTTCAAATATATGATTTTCGTCATTTCTTCTCCAATTTTTTATTCAAGGATTTTTATTCAAGTAACACTTCAATGTGAGATTTTTCACTGGACATTTTGCATTTCGCCACAGGTCTTTCACTATACATTATAAAATGTACACTGAAAATCTCATATTGAAGTGTTACTTGAATAAGAATCCTTCAGAATCCAAAAAAACTGGAGAAGAAATGACTAGAATCACTCATTTGGGGTCCTTTTTTCGTTACAGTTGTTTCATTAATATTAGGATCATAAAACATGAAAATAATGATTTTGCACGGTCACTATGAGTTTATCAATCAAAGATACAGTTACCTATCTAGTACTTCCAACCTATTCCCATTCCCTAAGAGGTCAATGTAATAGTACAAGTATAAAGTTATTTTGCAATGGTGCAAACATCACAAAATGTCTGCTGAAAGACCAGCGACTATTATCCAATAATTAAGATTATGTATTAGGTAGTTACATAACAAACTGGAGAATTAAATAATTGTCTTGATTGTGATTGCAAAAAACTTGAGAATATACGGGATCGTCCCCCGATTTATTCCAATAATTTGAACACGTGTTAAAAAACCTAACGGGAAAAGGACGGGAATAAATATTCCTAATGGATATCAAAACCGACCTTTATTCTTCGATCTTTTGCAAGAAATTGAACAAAAATACCCTAGTGGTGTTACACGTTTATTTGAAACTTAATCTGGAGAGAAGATATCCTACCTGTTAGGTATAATTTGCGACATTAAACCAGTAAAACACTGATATTACTTCTAGATTGAAGATTGATAAAACAATCCTACAAACTTGAGTCTAGCTCATAACTAGTTTTAACCTAACCTAACCTAATGATATAAGTACAAAGGTAGGTACCTTAACAAAATAACTGAAGACACGAGGAACCTGTAATAACTATCATGGAACTGAGAGACTAAGTAAATGAAGTACGGGACAAAATATCCTTATCTAATTCGATTGCACTGATGAATCATCAAAAAAAGGCAGAAACGTAATGGAGTCCAATTCAATAATTCATAATTGAAAGAAACTTTTGGACGTACCTGTATGAATCTGCATGTTTTTAAGACTCCTTCCGAAGATGGACGTCCTTGATGAAAATATAATGAAAGTATATGTTGTCTTTCCATGTTTATCATAAAAATTATCAAGTACAGCTTTATAAGGAAACTGTACTTTTGAAAGTTGTATTTCGTAGGGTTGTGAGAGCTGGTTAACCGAAAAAAAATCAAAGAGATTTTTATCGCTATAATTATTTGCTTTAATTAGCCATATCTTTAATAAAAACAAAATAACATACTAGTTTTTCGTTATTTTCTGGATGGGTATATTCAACCCTCTACCGAAACCCGCAAGGGTTTATTGTGGCTCACACATATTCACATTTGACTAAATAAACCCGTTAGAATGGTTCCCTTCAAAAACATCATCATTCCTGACAACTCAGTAAAAGGCAGTATACGTAAACAACAGTATACATGAATAACAGTACACTATCACAGGTAAAAAATGTTTAAAGATATGTGCCGTCCGCACAATGGTGTGTTTTGCATATGACGATAGATTTGTCTAGATTCAATATGTAAATAATTGATTATAGTTTTCCCAGTATTCTTTATCTTTATGGACCCTTCCTTGATCTGAACCCGTCGGTTTTGATACCCTACAGCTAGTTCAGGGTTAAATATAAGGATGATGATCCATTTCTAGAACGTTCATCAGCTTGCGTTGCCTATTATTCCTGGGAATCCTCTTACCTAGTACAGGTCAATCCATTCCTCTTCACTAGCTTTTTTTATTCTTTTCCTTACGGCTTCCGTCCCATGTTTGATTATCAATTGGTATACCAGATTTCTATAACTGTGTTTTCGTAATGACTTCATTATCCACACTCCTAATTTCAATCGTAAAGTTGATATCAAAAGTGCACTACTACTTATAGATTCCAATTCCTTTCTTATTGGGTCCTTATCTCTGTTTCACTCAGATTCATTACGATCATACGTTACGAAATTACGATAATAATAATAATATTTTGATGTTCCATGTAGGAAGTTATCTGACTGATGCAAATACAATTATTGTTATTACCGACGTACGTGATTGCAGAAGGTTAAAAGTACCTTATATAATTCCATTCATTTCTTGAGTCACAAAATATGGTATACTTTGAATAATACTGGAGTTTTTTCCCAACACCAAACCGTTATTTCAACACTTTGACGCGTGTTTCGATCACCAGGAGGAATATGAAACTTTGATCTTCCTGTTGAAGATAACTTGGTGATCAAAACACGTGTCGAGGTGTTGAAAATAACGGTTTGATGTTAGGGAAAAAATTCAGTTAATTCATTACACACCAAAGGTTCCAAACAGTGAATCACAAATGGTATCTGTTTAAAATATGTTTTTCCGTTAATCATCTGTCTCCCTTACACGAACGACAACTCTCAGAAGTTGAGAAACTTGTGTGGGCTAAGGACTAACGAGGTCTCACCTTTTAACGTGTGATTCCTAACACGTATATAACATGGTACCTTGATAAAAATCTGAAGATTGCCTTTTTTACTTTCTGGTTTCGAATAGATAAATTATCGGATATTTCCTAGTTTATTAGCCATGGTCTGCAGGTTTTTATACCTGACGTTTCGTTTGATACTGTGGCAGATATTAGCAAAGGGGTTACGACAATGGTCGAAGTGAGCTACCTTACTGCGATGCAATTGACTGAAAAAGGGCTGGACCGAACAGGTCCGAACAGTCAGCCGTCCTACACCTAGTCACATTATGAGTACCTACAAAGTCACCAGGATTATTTTCAGTTTGCACAACGCAGCAATGTAGATCGCTTTAACCGTTGCCGTATCTCTTGATAATGTTAGCCGCAGTAGCAGACGAAACGTCAGGTATAAAAACCTGCAGACCACGGCTAATAAATCCGGAAACATCCGATAATTTGTTAGATGCCGGCCGTCTACGATTTACATATTTTGTTTTTTAACTGACATAACTGATTGAGTTTTTTGTCTTTTACTTCGAAAAGTTTGGTAAATTTAAGCATAATTTTTGTCGCAATGAAATTTATTGAAGTCATCATCGAATAACAAACGTTAAAAGTTGATATTTGAGCATACTGGGAAGTAAAGTAATTTGGTTTAGTCTTTAAATTTGACCAATATTATTATAGTTAGAGAGATAAGACGAATAAGCACTATATTGAAAATGTTTGTACTGGGAAGGACGTCAAAATGACGAGGTTATTTATGGAAAATAAAGACATGGTCGGAATCAAAGAATACAAAGTCATTATCTACACAAGATCCAAAGAAAGCAGAGCAATAACCGGCTCAAAGTTATTCCATTGATTTCAATAATGGTAATTGAGTTGGTCGGTAAACCTTTACATCTGTTTTTTCGTTAACCAGCTATCGCACCCCTATGAACGACAACTCTCAAAAGTCAAAACTTGGGCGAGCTAAGGACTAACGAGGTCTTACTTTTTAACGTGTGATTCCTAGCGGCAAATACATTAAAATACTGATATTCGGTAAGAATTATTCATGATTGTATTCTAGTGATGAAACCTTAGTGGCCAAAAGAAGGAGGAAAGTTTTTTCAGTGACATCTTCACTGGCAACAGGAGGTTGAATATCTTCATGAGGATCTAGAAGTAATTTCGAATTGGGGTGGAAGTAACCAGGTTCATTTCAATGCCACAAAAACCCAGGCATCGGTTTTCTCCAAAAAGATAAATGTTTTCGAACCGGATATAATAATGTCAGGTCAGAAAATTCCGTTTTCTGCTTCGATGAGTTTGTTGCGGGTTAGAATGTACACCAATAAGTCTTGGCACAATCATGTTGCTAGAATTGCAAAGGCTGCCTCATAAAAGCTTGGAATGCTGTTTCGGACCAGAAAACTGTGTACACCCCAGCAACTTTTGCTGCCTTATAAAGCTCCGATCAGATCTTCTTTGGAGTATTGTTCTCATGCATACCCTGAAGCTGCCGGATTCCATCCAGAAAAGAGGCATCCGCCTGGTAGGAGATGCGAACATCACTTGCAAACTTGATAGTCTGGAACATCGAAGAAAGGTTAGAGAATTGTCTCTCTTCTATAGTTACTTTTACGAAAAGTGTTCAAAAGCATTGTTGATTCCACCAAGAACGGTATATACCAGAAATAGACGGCGGACTGTGACTGCTCATCGTTTTGAGGTTCCACTCAGTACACCTCGAACTTAACTGTTTGAAAACTCTTTTTTTGAAGAACGGCGTTTATGTGAAATAAACTTCCTGAGAATGTTTTTCCAAATGGATATAATCTCCAGCTATTCATATCCAATGTGAATCACTACTTTTGCATAGGCACCGCCCTAAGGATTTTCCTGTAGTGCTTGTGTTTTGTCCTTGGAAACAATGTAACTTCCATTCTATAAATAATCAGTATAACAAATAATTCAGTAAAAAACATTTGATAGAATAATTGATTTATTATACTTGTTGAAAATAGCATACGATGTGACATGTGAAAAGTGTCTGAACTCTTTTTCTATAAGATATGATTTTCGCTTTCTCACATTCTCATTTTGATTAAATACAAATAATGACAGTACAAATAATGACAGTACAAATTTGTAAGAGGAGATTCTATCACTAAAATTTAAAATTGCGTCTGAAGGGACACACACGTACACACGATAGGTAAAAGTTGATATTTGAAAAAAATTGAATATTTGTTAATTTTTTCCTACTTATTGATTGATGTTGCATTTTTCTCATCATGTTAGGAATCACACGTTAAAAGGTAAGACCTCATTAGTCCTTAGCTCGCACAAGTTTCTCAACTTCTGAGAGTTGTCGTTCGTATGGGGGAGGCAGCTGATTAACAGAAAAACAGACAGATTTTTTAAACAGAAACGGAATAAGTATAATGGTATTTCACAAAAGTTTCTTAACCCCAATAACTAATAATTCAATAGAATTGAAAATTACTCATTATCTTGAAGTTCACTTTCCTGAAGTGATGTAATAACTTGTAATAAATGGTGTCACTTGATATTTTATGATTTTAACATCAAATGAAATGTTTTGTCAACGATCCAAAGAGAAAGCTCTTCATGAATGCATCACGAGATACTATATCCAATTATAATGCATTATGTGCATTGAATCGACGAACTCGAGGAAAATCCCTATTGCGAATTAAAAATCTGTGTGGACAGAATAATCAGTATTATTGATAGTCACCTACAAGTTCAGTCTCAGTGATAATGAACAAATCATTTCCTATAGTTTTGTTATAGATTGAAAAGTTTAATTGGTTCTCTTTCCGATTTGAATTAGAGTATTGGCATTGAGAAGTCATTCAGATTATACTGAAAGAAAACTTTAATAACTTTTCATACATATAGTCAGTGGGCATACTTGAAGACTGGCTATAAATCAAATCATTTAAAGGAACAATTCGTTTGGGCCAGGCTCAACTCCCTACACTGTAGGTTGATTGACTGACACCTATCAGAAAACAACTACTCCCCTGGCTGATACCACAAAGAGCGTTGGATTATATCCGACAGGTGTCAGTGCAGGATTCTTCACTGAAGTTATTCCTGCATATGCTGTTGGCGATACAACGGCCGCAATAGATTTTCAATTATTGTAACATACTTGCAGACTTTATGTTGATGATAGACACTACCTTGCACTAACGAGTGCCTAACCGTCCGAAACCGGTCTGCAAGTGTGTTCCGATAATTGAAAATCTATTGCGGCAGTGGTATCGTATATGCAGGAATAACTTCATTGAAGAATCCAGCACTGACACCTGTCGGATATAATCTAACGCTCTTCGTGGTATTAGTCAGAGGAGTAGTTGTTTTCTGATAGGTGTCAGTCCATTAACCTATAGTGTAGGCAGTTGAGACTGGCCTGAACGAATTTTTCCTTCAGATGATTCAAATTTCAATAATTATTATGACACTTTTTCAGTTCATACTGTGCCACATAGATGGGTTGACAGAAAAAACTTCAATGAATATGGTATCAATGACAGATTTAACTTGCCGGCTAGTCGGAATGTTGGGATATGCAGGTTTTACGGTTAGTTAATAACCAAAAAATGTAGAAAACTTCCAAAGAAAAGAATAAAAAATAGAAGTACAATAAAAAACCTTTACAAAGTGTTCAATATGCACAGACATTTTCTTTCAGATGCAAACTGAAAGAAATAGTTCATACGAAACATTTTTTTTTCAATATGGCCACTTAATTACACGAAAATGACTTTTTGTTATTCAGTTAGCGCTCCAAACATCCGTAATAATATACTTATGTAAAAATATTCATATAAAATGGACATTTGTCAAATTCAATCACGTTACCATCTAGCAAAAAATTAAATTTGTTGGGAATTTGGAGACTTTTTCCACGATTCACATTTTAAAAATGTTTGTACGTAACTTGCTGAGCTTTCATTTGAAAAAAAAAACAAAGTAACCCAGCAACTCATTCTGAAAAGTTTCTCATTCCATTTTTTTTTCAATATGATATTTGATACGTTAATTGGATATGGATAATTTCGTTGGTCAATTAAAATCCACGATGAAGTGCACACATTGTGGAGACTCATCTGTAACCTTCCATCCTTTCTGGGATTTGTCACTCCCCATATCACAAAGAACTGGCCAATTAAGTTTATCACAGTGCTTGAATTCCTTTACAAGAGAGGAAACTTTGAATGGACATGAAAAACCGGCGTGTTCAAGCTGCAAAGAAAGAAGAAAATGCACAAAGTCTCTATCGATCCATAAGTTTCCCCGTATTTTAGTTATTCATTTTAAAAGATTTTCTCAAACGGAAAGATTTAGAGGCAAGTTAAATGTTGCCATCGAATTTCCTCTAGATGGATTAGACATGAACAACTATGCAGCAGAAAATGTGCTCAAATGTGATCAAATGTGATCAAATTCCAGTAATATTCATTATTACACCAAAGGTTAAGGCAGTTAAGGACAATCGCCGGACTTATTAGATTAGAGTGATCTAGGAAGTTTATTTCACTCATACTTTCTACTAGACCAAATAAAAAGCAACTCATTTGGTTTCAATAAATGATAACCTTTTTCATTGTCGAGTACTGACTTGAATGGGCGAGGAAAATAACATTTTTGGTGAGATTCCACAATACTTTGAAACTGATACTGAAACTAAAAAATCATTGATAGCTAGGTAGTACGAGCTGTGTTCACAATTCCATATTTATTTAATACCAGATCCAGATCAATTTGAAATTGAGTATGAGATGGGCAAGGGCCATACTTTTTTCCTGATTCTCAACAAATTAATTTGATAACAGTTCGAAAAATATTTGTATTTGTAATTGAGATCCAATAAAAACTCGTGTTTTACTCAAATCTAATTCTCTTGGATATTTTTTGAAGGTAAGAAAGTTACCGCTGGTTACTATTTCTAATTGGTCTCTTGTTTTCTTCGATAACTTAAAAAAATAACTACTTATCATGAACCTAAAATTGCTTTGTTTCACATTTTAAGAAGTAACTATAAAGTTGCCTTACAAACTTTCAAATTGAAAAAAAAAATAAACAGAATACTTTGCATATATTGAAACTTTCAGCAACCATTGCCAGCTTTCATTAAAAAAATCGAAAATTCTGTATTTATCAATTTGAGTTTTCATTTGAAAGACATAGAAATTCAATCCTCCTAATACAACATATAATAATGCATTTTTAAGAAAACAAAATGCGGGCTGGTAGTTACTGAAGTACCAAACGTTTCGTCTGCTACTGCGGCAGATATCATCAGTGATATGTACATGGACGAAGGTTATATCTTGACGTCAACGCACATACCACTGATGTTTGCCGAAGGAGCAGACGAAACTTAGGTACTTTAGGTTTAATTCTACCGCGGCACTCATCACTTTCTCTTCAATCGTGACTCCGGCAGTGAAAGCGTATGTTTTCATTTAGGTATTAGGTTGTTTCAAAAGTTTCGTCCGTTTTAATGTCATAGTTTTTGTAGCTCTATATCTCAATAAATATTGATTCTACTGTGTCGTGGTGTATAATGATCGACAAAAAAATGTGTAATATATAAATTGATGTCATTAACTTTTTTTCCAAATTTTGATTTTTTGCCTTTTCTCAGCTTATTTCTATATTGATATATGATGTCATCAGGGGTCTAACCCCTCTGAACTTGTACGTATTGCGCACGGCTGGTGTAAGCCTCGAAGTAGGAATGGGTCAATTGGGGCCGGGCCTATGGTGAGAAGCGCATACTGTGCAACCTCTGCTTCAGATTTGTGTTTAATAAACCCTACAAAATGCAAATAAAAGAGAACACAGAGTCAGATGCTACCGCATATATACAGACGCCTCAAAAACTAAAGAAGGCTCAGGATGTACTCCAGATCAGTGTACTCCAGATCACTAAGCCTAAGGATTAAGTGGGGAATGGGAAAAATACCAGCGTGGTTCAAACAGAACTGGCTGGTATC
>WOGO01008369.1:0-10682 GCA_015342085.1 Leptinotarsa defecta
CCCGCAGCTAGGACTCACCTCTAGGGACAAATATCTTCTGAAAAATTCATGGGAAACGGTAATGAAAGACTCGACTGGAAATGGGATAAAATTTTTCATGAGGTGAGTTCAGGCAAGAGTTTATGTAAGAAGGGTTTCGTGAGAAATCACTTTCGAAGCATTTTTTTCTATTGGTTGTATTTCAACAGTGAGGCTTGAAGATTTCACATTATAAGATCATCATTTATCAGTTTCTCCTGCGTCGGAGAAAATCTTTGTTTGTGATTCATTTGAATTATGTAAGAATGGAATCAACTAAACTCTTTTATTTTTCATTTTATCTTAGAATCATTCAATTTTCGATGAACTGGTTCACAAGATAATGGAAGCTTTATAGATTTTGTGGAAGCACCAACTCGAACACTGCAACCGTTAACACATCGCCTTTGATAATGTATACCGCAGTAGTAGAGGAAACGTCAGCCATACAAACCTGGCATTAAGGCAATCATACGATATGGAATGAAAATTTTTGAGACTCTGACTTATTAGAATGCTAACTTAGATTTTTCTTGAGAACTCAACCTGGCTACTATCCGTTGATTACCGCCTATAATTGGGATGTCGATAGTACCGCTGTTGTGAATATCTGTGTAGTATTCAATAAATTTGGTTGAAATATTTTTTAAGAAAGAATAGATGCATGAAAGATTCACAACTATGGAAAAAGCAATGTTGTTACATACATACCCAGCTTTAACCATCTTAGAGAATGAACTTGCATAGATTGAGAGAAAATTATGTTCCAACAAGATGGTTTTTTGGTCACATCACCCACAAAATGTATCTGACTACTTAAGGAGGAGTGGCCTCCTCGGTGGCCCGACCTAAGTTCTCCAGATTTTCCAAAGAGGCATATTAAAAGCCTGCGGGAATGAACATCGGAGTTTTGCAATGATTATTTGTCATTACATGTCTACTCCATTAATGAACTTGACGTGTTTTCTTTTCGGTACATTTTAGATGACATGTTCTGTAGGTAACCACAAATAAGAGAAGCTCCAAGGTTTTTTTCGTTTAATCATAATGATCATAATCTTCATTTCATCCACAAAATTCATACACAAATGTTGACAATAGAAATTACTTACATCCTGCAAGAAATATATCGGACTAGTCAGCTACATAAAAAAGTAATACAAAAGACAAATGTAAAGTTTCGTCATAACACATTAAAATGTATAAAGTAAATAAAATGTATACCACAGCCATTATATTGATATGTAATCATCTTAGAATTCAAGGAATTCATCCACCGTGTAGAACGTATTGCTGTAGAGAAACGAATGCAAATCAGATTTAAACCTCATTTTACTAGTGTTCGTATCAATAAAAGTGTTTATTTTATTGAAAAATTTGGATGGTAATGAGAATATACAGTGTACCATGAAGGTGGAGAGCTATTCTGGAATGGACTAGTTAGGATGAAGGTTTGATTTTTCACAGTATACCGAAAATCGAGTATTTTTACATTGGATCACCAGGTACTGATCCTTTGTGGTTATATAAAGCCATATAAAATGTTATCGACACTCTATGAAAATGGAATGTTCTCTAAAAAAAGTGAGCGTACAAATATGAAATAAGTTATTCAATGTATAATATTTTGGCCACTCGTTTTCTTAGTAACAATTTTTCCCTGAGCACATATAGCATCACAAATAAAATTGTCCATTTTGCGCATAAAACTGCTCTTCTGTATGGTGGTGATAATTAGGATGGGAAGACCACTTATGATCACTTTTCCACGTGTGTCCCTGAGAAAAATAGCATCACCGATAGATGAATAAAGCTGTTTTAGTCATCTGTCGATAATTCTAACTCAGTTAGCACGTCTACAAAAGTGCTATAGTTCATGTGTGACGAATCTGTTCCAGACATATTTATTTCACGCTTGAGATTCCCATTGTACCCATTGGACATTGTTATATGTTCGAGATTACTTCGGAAATGCCACACATTTTCATGATTTTCATGACAACTTTCGAAACAATGGAGAGAACAAAAGATTTTGTTATAGTCAAGAAAACAAATGGAAATATATTCACTATAGTCAGTAGATTATAAAAGTTGCTAAGTGGAATGTAAATAACCATTTTATCAATATGAATCACGAAGGGATATAATTGAGTGGCCTCCTCGTTCACCCGATCTGAGTCCTCCAAATTCTTTTAAGAGGCATATCAAGTACCTGGGAGACCCTGGTTCAGGTACTCAGTGAAATGAACGTTCCGGTTCGAGAATTCCCTAAATAACCATATATTTTTGTATTTTTTTCAGGTTATTCGAAATTCAACCGAAACATCAGCAAGCCTTTCCCTTCAGAAACATTTCCAAAAACGACTTACCATCTAACAAAACATTCCAGGCTCACTGCAACTCTGTCCTGTACAGCATTAGTTCACTGATAGGTGTAATGGAAGATTCTGCAGTCTTCTCGAGTTTAGCTGAAAAAATAGGAATTGCACATGCCCCAAGAGGCGTAGATATCGATGCTTTGAAGGTAATTTATACAAACAACTCACATTTTGATCGGAAATGACAAAAAATTTGTTCAAATTAATGATATACGTGGATATATTGATATCTCAGCAACAAATAATATTGTAAATTTGACAAAAAAAAAATGTGGAACGAAATTGTGGAAAAGAAAAATTGTATTTTCTAGGCATCATCAAGTACCAGCATTTGGAAGGGTCAAAATGACTATCTGATGCACCAAATCCTTCGAATAAATGTGTACATTTTGTAGTATATGCCGATTTCGTAATGATCTGCGCTTGAAAAAGATGCACACCCCTTGAGCCGTATTTTCACAAACTTAAAACACTATTTTGAAGTATACATATATAAGCATTTTATCAACTTCTCATGCTTCATACAACTCAGTTATCTAGCAGTTATATCCGTCGTAGTACTAGTCAGGAATGTAATATCATCTGGTGTGTAATAGCTTAATTTCTGATATGGAGAATAATTGAAAGATATTGAAGGTTTCAATCATTTTTTCAGGAGAGATCTGCTTTTTATCAAACTTTTTTGAACATTCTTACCTTCTACAACCGTTGGTGTAGTAATGAATACTACTGGAGGTTTTTCCCAACACCAAACCGTTATTTTAACACCTAGACACGTGTTTCGATCACCAAGTGATCATCTTCAAGAGGAAGATCAAGCTTCCTCTTGAAGATGATCACTTGGTGATCGAAACGTGTGTCGAGGTGTTAAAATAACGGTTTGTGATTAATGATTAATGTAATTATAGAAAAAAACACCAATTTTACACTGTTTTATAATTCCAGGACGTCAAAGCGGCCCTAGTTGACACCTTATCTTTTATGAAACAGGAAGAATTGGAAGTCTGGGACAAATTTCTAGATGTGATGATGAGGGAAGTGTATAAACCTATCGAAGAATATAGAAAAGGAAAACAATTTTGAAATGAGTGTGATTTAGCTGGATATCCTGGAACAGGATCTATCCTTTTATTAATTAGTTATAAAGATGACAAGTGTCAAAAGGCGAAATAAATCATTATCCCATCACTTTGTCTTTCGAAATGTTGTATGTTACTAATGACGTGATAACAACAATTTTATTATACCCTATCTTCAGCATTGAAATCAAGAAGTGAAAATAATGCAAAACATGTTTACAAAAACATAAGTAGACATACTTACTTTTTGTCTCTGAAATCAATGTTCGTGATATATTTTCAAAATATTCAACATATGAAACATATGTTCCATTATTTATAAATTTGGAATGATATCTACAGCACAAGTTATCTATTTGGGAAAGAATAGTTTTGGCATTCTAATTCCCTATCTTCATACAAAAAATGTGGGAATCTTCCAAATAAAGAAAGAAAGCAATTGATTCCAAAATGAACTGAAGAAGCCATAAGACGAGTGTCTCATCCCGAAACATCGATGTTCTCCATTGAGGATTTCAGTGTTCTGAAAGTTACTTTTTCGCATCATCTTGCTTTCTTCTTTCCTGCAAGATTCCCACATTTTTGAGTTTGAATATAGTGAAGCAGAAAGTAGAAAGCAGAAACCTTTCTTTCCCGAAAATTGATCTGTCCTAAAAATATACCCTTTCCAACTTGGATCATCTATGATTTGCCTTCTCAATTGATATGTGTGAATAGTGAATATCTTACTTGGTCTGAATATATGATGAAGATTTTTTTCCATTTCAAAACAATCGAAATATTTTTTCAATCGCTTGACTTCAGAGTTTGCAGACTCCACAAAGCTATCAAGAGAATAGGGTGCTGCAAAATTCCATTTCGGTACCACCATCTTTCATATTTTTCAAATAATACTGTTTATGGTAACAGCAATGCTTAAAATTCCCATTTTCACAAACAAAATCTGGAAAAGAGACTGATGTTTTGGGAGAAAAAAAAACTGACCCTTGATAAAAAAATAAATTTTAATGAAAACAATTATAATGAGTTCGTTTCTAAATAAATTCATACTTGTATACAACGTTCCATCCATGGTCCACTGTTGAATTTTTATACCTCATCACAATTGGGTCAGAGTATACTGAATCTGGAAATTATTTTCAAAGTGAATGAAAGAGCAACTTCATAAAATCATAAGTGTTATGGAGTTTCATTCGCATTTCTCAAAGGAAATATCAACAGAAGTTTGCAAAATTTTCATATTCATAAACAGCTTTTGTAACAGTTTGACTCCCATACTCTATTTTCATTAAAAGGTAAGTATCTTATGGAGAAGTTATCGATGATAATCAAGAAAAATGTGCTTCAATATGAAACTACCAATATAACCGACTCAAGAACTTAAATTTTGCTCGTTACCCTGTATATAAGCCATACAACATGGTGATGATTCTGCTCATCAGTTGGTCAACAGAATTCAAGATGAAGTATCAAGAACTATGGAAGTTCATAGCCCGGAATATAATACTAATATTAACCCTTCAGTGGGTGATATATCAAAACCCAATATGATTACGTTCAGTTCAAATTTGATGGTACGACTAATTGATTATCGATGTTCCAAAGGTCTTCATTTTGAAGTTGAAATGCCTCAATTCAGTCAATGACTGTTGTGAGAGATGAATTTACACCATTTGGTTTCTACTATTGTAATGTCGAAGCCCGAGAAAATAGTCTATGTATTTCATCCTTCGCAGCTTCAGGAACTGAAAAGTTTCACGAGTTGAATAACATTTGAGTCGTGAAGACTAGTTACAAAACATTTGGCCTCTTGATTGGGAGGAAACCAGTACTCTGATGTGAGATATTTGTCTATTTTTTCGTAGCCAGAGAAATGTTTTTATCAGATGCGACGTTTATCTTATATTCTTCCCTGAGGTATAGCTCAAAGGTGATTGAAGAGAATAAAATCCATCGTGGAATTATTCCAAGATTTCTGGAAATATATTCATCGATATTAGCAAGTTTTAGCTTTCTTTGAATTGGATCAATCAGTGCCCATAGAACGGAAAATGGAACTGAATCAGTTTGATATCAACTAGCTAGATTGAGTGACATTACAGCACAAAATCAAATCTGCCTTTAGTCGGATCTTTGGTGCTAGATTCAACTATGATTCAACTGTCTTCAAAAGGCAAGGCTGATCATGAGTAAGCACGCCAATGATAGCCCCATTTATCATTGATATTCGCGATTTGATTCTTCAGTGTGGAACTCCCTAGTTGGCTTCTTCATAAGCTACATTGATCTAGTCTTCCAAAATCATCCCACCAACTGAAAAGCAGAACCCACCTTCGCCCATTCATCCTTCATTGGAACAATCACAAACAAAGAAACATAGAAATTGACTAGACAAATTTTAAAATCTCCCACTCCTACTCCCCAAACTTCGGATAACAACATCATAAATCTCCTCCTCACACCACACTAGATCCGTGCTTCATCCCTCGTTCCCTCCCGGTTATTATCACAATGTCCGAACCCCGGTTCACGGCGAAGCTCTCCACCATGCTTCTGGACATCCGCAGCTGTCTAGGCGCCTCGCCAGCGAGCAGCAGCCTAGGATTATCGCTGAAGATGCGCGGCTCGCAGTCAGAAACGACCCCGGAGCTTTCCGGGTGCGCCATGGGCACCAGGAGGAAGTCCGCTGCGGGTTTCCACTCGAAGCAGTCTCTCTGCACGTTGTTGATGAAAGAGCCGACGTCTCCAGCTGTGGCTGCTGCACTGGGGGGAAGCTGGTCTGACGTCCTGTGGCTGCTGCGGTGCGTGAAACCTAAGGCAGTCAAGAGGTCGTCTACTACTCTGCGTACTGCTCGGCGAAGCTCGGAATTCCGGTAGCCGTAGACCCACGGGTTGAAGGCGCTGCTTGCTAGGATGGGGAGCGCCAAGTAGACTGAGATCCAAGCTGTGAGGATGTTGGTGCCGATGAAGACGTCCATCAGCATGCATACCTGAAACAACGAGGGGTTTATGTTATTTAAAGATGTTATTTGTTGAGGCTCAAACTATGTTCACTGGACGTCTTTGAACCTTTGAAAAACTGTAGTGGAACCACGATATCGATGAGAACAAAATCCAGGCGAATGGAATCTAAAATACCAAACCTTTCGTCTGCTTCGATATACATCATAATCGGTAAGGTTATATCTCGGAGTCTCAGCGATAGCTGACTGGTGAGCTACGGATTCACTCATATTTATAATTTCAGAGAGTGGCGAGGGTGATTGTAGGGACGGAAGTTGGGCTGATGGAAGGGATGTGGAGAGAACCATACTTGAATAGAATTCAACTGACCCAGGAACTGAAGGTAAATGACTGAAACAACGATTTGTGCTCGCTGAATGAGCCCTGGTGCAGTTGGGCCCTAATTCTCACCGAAAAATCATCTCTTCAGCGATGAAGCCCATTCCTGGATGAATGGGTACGTGAACAAAGAAAATTATCAAATTTGGGACAAGTCCACATGCGTTTCAAGAGCGTTCAATAAAAGACCCTATTCAAAAATTCGTTCATGATCAAGTGAAAGCGTATTGAATGAGTATTTTTGTTTCGTGTCATGGTGCTGATCCATGGAAAGAGAGTAAGTGGGTGAATCAAATATAAACGAGACTTTTCGACCTTCAGGCACAATAGTGGAGGGAGAACGTTCTCGCTATGTTTGTTGTTGGGTAGGTTTATCAGGAGTAGGGGAAGTACATGGGATCGCCTTCTCAGCCCTCTCAGTGTCCACCGTGACGATGTCGGAGCAAGAGGTACATTCGTCAATTGCGCAACGTGTTGTAATCAAGTTTCTCGCTGCAGAAGGCGTAAAACCGGCCGAAATCTTGAAGATAATGACTGCACAGTTCGAAGAAGATACACTATCGCGAGCCAGAGTGTTTGCATGGCATGAACAGTTCGTGAAGGGTCGTAATAGTGTTGAAAATGAGAGCCATGACTGCAGACTTCGCACCAGCATTACAGCGAACAACATCAGCAGTGCTCGATGGGTTGTTGAAGATGACAGACGTCGTACCACTTCCAGGTGGGTTCCTCGCCTTCTCACAGCTGACCAGAAATTGCATCGTCTTCAGCTGTGTGGGCGTCTTCTTGCACGATTTCAGGAACAATGAGACCAATTTCTCACTCACGTTATCACCTGTGATGAAACATGAGTGCACCACTATACCCCAGAGTCTAAACAAGCGAGTATGGAGTGGAGAAAACAAAGAGAACCTGGACCTGTGAAAGCCAAGTCACGTTTGTCGGCTGGCAAAGGCGGCCTACTTCTACGACGTTTTGAGTAAGGTCCGACTTCCGTATCGCCGCAAAAGACAAGACCTATCGATCAGGAAAGTGGTTCTTCTCCATGACAATGCTTGGCCCCATATAGTAGCCTTGACTAGGGAAAAATTGGACTAACAGGGGTGGTAAACATTGGAACAACCTCCTTACAGTCCAGACCTGTCACTCTATGACTTTCATGTGTTTGGCCCTCTCAAGGATGCTTTGGGGGGCCAAAGATTAGATAGTAATGCTGAGGTTGAAGCCTGTGTTTCCAAATCAGGAGATTATGTAGAAAAATAGATTATATTTTTTTTTGCGTTTAATATAAGAATGAATTACCAAAAAAAAGTCTCGTTTATATTTGATTCACCTATATACAAGGTATAACACAATTGCTAACGTAACCTATCGTTATGGCAGATTTTATCAGAATCATAAATTATGTTATGAGAATTGAAGTAGCTATTCATCAAGCTAGGAAATAACCGTTTTCAGGTACGTGGCAGGACAATTATTTTTCAAAGTCTAACAATCATGTTTTTTCAATGGGTTTATAAGTGTTTTTCTCAGAGTTACGGTGATAACGATATCTGAGATAATGGCTATATGTCGACTTTGGAAAATAACATGTCCCTTTTGAACGTCAAATGATAGGAATTCATTGCCGTTGTTCGCGTATGAACCTTAAACAAGTAACTACCATCAAAATATAAAGTAGGGTAAATCCAAGCTACGTTCATCTGTAGATTTTTGTTGATGAATAATTTAAAACAGCAAATCTTCTCCTTCTCCGCTTCTACTTTGGATCATTATATTTGCCGAAGTGAGGACGATGTACATTAGTTAGAAAGTTTAATTTCCAGTCTGTCCTTTCAAATAGTTCACACTGGGAGATATAGTGATGGAAAATGTATGAGAAAACTTCAATAGTAACTGGAATCTCTCATGGAAGTATAGAAGGAACTCAATTAGTTGAAAATTGAGGCCGATGTCTTAACGATTAATTTATTGATAAGTCATGTAAAAGTTGAAAAATCCTGAAAAGGGTTGGCATTCAATATGGAACAGCCTGCTATTAAGGGTTTCGAAATGATTCCTCAATGAAATATGCATCTCTTCCTTCAGTTCGTAGTATTTATCTTGATCTAGATAGAACAGTACTTGACCGTAGGAATAACTTTTGATTCAATATGTGCTTCTAATATGATCCATCCGAAATTTTCAGAAATTACATTGAATCTACTAGAAATGAAAGTGTCAGCTTCATATCTCACATATATTAGGTAATTGAGATAAGAATGAATAATAATAAAATTGAAAACCTCGACTTATCAAAGCGCCTGACCTTCGCTTTCCTCGGCTCGGGTGTGCTGAAGTCGAAACCTAAAGAATTCATCCTGGCCCGTTAGGTTAATGTCTTCAACACCTCAGTTGCTGCGAGGCACCTGAAACCCCAGTGCACTTGCACTGTCAGCACGTCCAGCATATGCAGTGTCGGCCTATATCTATCGATATAACGCGGCCCTAAGTGTGCTTCATTACCACCTTCGGCACTTCCAAGGTATTGAGAAGACCTACGCTCCGGAGATATCTATGCCTCTACGAACCACCACTGCTGGAAGCACAATGTAATTTGGCAACGAACTGATCAGTGAGGCGTAGAAATCCCAACGTCGATTTTCAGTCACCATTTCCTTTACTTGGCATCGGTTCAGGATGTTGTTGACCGACCAGAGCAAGACATATCTTCCACCACATGCACTGTAGCACTCATTCAATTTCAGAGCCCTGGTACACGAAATTTTATTTGCAATGCAAAATGTAAAACAAATTCTTTGTTCGATATTTTCATCCATTTTGTCCACTGCGAATGAACCAAATAATGTATGACGCTCAAACTCCGTGTGAGTATAGAGAAAATTGCTTTTTCATCGAAGTCTATGGTTTACGTGGACTGTAGTCTTGGCGGTTCGTATTGGATAATTTTTACTAACCGTGTTTCATGATTGGCAGGATTACCAAAACCTTCAGATGTTCATCTAATGAAATCGTTGAAAAAAATATTATACGACTATTATAACAGCAATGAGATTCCTACAACTGAAATCATAAGGAAGAAATTGAATACTTCCGGACATAACGTGAGCTGCTGAGACAAAACTGCTCAGAATTGAATAAAGAAACTAGGATTTAGATTCAAAATAATAAACAAACTTCAAGCTGTTTTGGTCAGCAGAATAATAGTGGAATTGCGTAATAATTACTTGGAACGAATAACTAAATATAGACAAGAACAACGGTAAATCTTCTATTTTGACGAAACTCGGTATGTCACTTACGAAACTGTTGACCGATGGTTCGAGAACGTGTACGCCTAACATTCCTGCAAACAAGGGATCGCGACTAATTATTGTGCATTGCGAATTCTTTGAAATTATGTGGAAAAAAATTTGAGGACCGTCGAGTTCATTTGGGAAAAATTGAAACAAAGCATCAGGCCTAAAAATTATTTTCCAAATTTCGATAAGAAGGTAATAGAGCTAATTAAAGAAGATATATCTAATATTATCGGAGAAGACTGGCAGAAAAGGATTAAAAATGTAATTTCAGTTGAAAAGACATTTCCATATTGATGGTGTAAATATAGTTATTTATGTATCAAGGGAATTAGGAGGGCCTTAATTACCGATGGCAAAGTTTGCGTCCCGAGGGCCTCTGGCCCGAGAGACAGCAATTGCCTGAGGTTATTAAGGCTCATTAATTCCCGTGGTACATAGATAATTTTATTTCTGACCGATTTCAATAAAATTTTGTTCATTTTTGAAACGGAAAAATGTACCAATTCATTACCTTCCCGGTATATTTGAATCAGGTACCGTTGATTATAGTAGAGTTTTCTTGT
>WOGO01008370.1:0-10681 GCA_015342085.1 Leptinotarsa defecta
GGCGATGTTGGCATAAAGTAATAGTTTTTCCAATAGAGATAAAAATTTCAAAGCAACCTATGATCTTCTTTTAAAGAAATACTTTTTACTGCACGTCTGAAGACCGTAATTTTGTTTTGGTGTTAGAAAAGTGTTTTGAAATGCCTACTAAGTCTGCTAGCTAGAGCACTTTCAGTTGACGATCATTCAGTACCGCTTTGTGGATTTTCTCCACCTTCTCTGGAGTCGTCACCTCATTTGGTCGACCACTGCGTTGCTCGTCTTGCTAGCTCGCACGGCCTCTTTTAAACTCTGCTACCCAATATTTTACTGTTGTAAACGAAGGAGCATACTCACCCAGAGAAGAATCCAGTTCAGCTTCTATATTGGTTGCACAACATAACGATGACCAATTTTCGTCATTTCACAAATTTACCCAAAACATTCGCTATTGATAGCTGCCAAACGAATACTAAACAACGCAGCGTCTTCAAACTTGAAACATTTCCTTTATAGATTGTGTACTTTCTAATACAGTGATGTTTTTCAAACAACTACCACCATTTCTAGATCAGGCTGGGTATTTCTGGGACCACCCCCGTAGTTCTGATGATGGAATGAATAGAATGTTCTGGTTGTACTTCTAAAAAACTGTCTATATACTGTCTATAAAACACCCATCAATTTCAGCATGTTTGGAAATGAAACATTCAGTTGACCATCAGAAGAAGCCTATAAAATTTCACTACCATTTTTATTTCAAATAACCAATTTCTTTTTTAAAACATTCTCAAGTCGCTTGAGAAATAATCACTGTACCACGATAAAAATCCCCATTGCATAACTCCACGCAATAGCAAACAAAGGCTATCGTATAATACCATCCGACAACCGATGCCCGTCAATAACTAGAAGAGATAGATCCCCGTCGATAAAAAAACAGGCGAAGCTTTGACATCTCAATCAACGTTTCATCCGCGATTTTTTTAATCTCATTATATCCCCGTCAAAGGAAAGGCCTCTTACGTAATTTCTCAGAACTAGCAGTACTATCGAATCAATCGCTGATTTCATGAGTCGATAATACCGAAACTGCAATATGTTGGAAGAACTTCCTGTAGTCGTGTGATATGGAATACGTCGAGTGACAGCAGGAAAAATGAGTACTTTCCATCGAGGAGGCAGTAGCACTTTCTAGATGGCAGTTTCGAGTCTCTCTCTGCGAGCGGACAATCTGGGTTACGCCCACGAATATTCGCAAAATATGTGTCAAAGACGAGGAAGACACGACTCATGGTAGATTATGATTATCATCGAATGGTGTGAGAGGTTTCATTTTGTAAATGATTTTTTATTTTCTCATTGGACATCAGTTCATGACGTATATGTGTTATTAATTCAATCAGACTTGTTTAAACCTGAATAATTGACGAAAACTTTGTTTTTCAGTTGATAATATATTACGTCAACTATCTCTTTCAACAACATAGTTACTATAAGAACATAATGAAGAAGTATCCAGTGAAATATCTTCGACGATGCAACGTTGTGTTTATTTTATGAGTGTATTTTATTCAGGGAATCTTTATTGTCCCAAATTATTTCCTGTTTTAGTTATACAAAAACTGTGAAATATAAATGTTTATTTTATTCTATTTGATATCTGAATCAGAATATTTTTGACTGAGTGATCTGGATAGAGTCTGCGGAGTTTAAAGAGAAAATCTCGATATTTTATCTGTTTTCCCCCTCTCTTAGAACGACATTTGCCTCGCCAGGAGCTGAAAACTCCATAAGAAATATTATATTGCTGTGGTGGTAGAAAAGGACTACATCAGGCTTATTGACTCATTAGCTCTTAGAGCCGCGTTATGTTGATAGATATAGGCCAACACCGTCGGACATGCTGACAACAAGTGCATTAGGATCTCGGACGCCTCGCAGCAGACCCTGCACCTTGTGTCAGAAACTATACCCATCACGCGACTGCGGTAGACTAAGTTGTTGAAACACCATCCTGGTAGGTCATGATGAACCCCTCTGTTTCCCAGTTTAGCCCGCTAGACCTGAAGCAAGCGAAAGTCCGGCGCTTTGTTAAGCCATGGTCTTCAATGTTATTGCAGAAGTTGCTGCCGAAGTGAGGTGATCTCTGCGGCTTTCATATGAATATTTTGCTGAACGAGTTCCAACTCGGTGACAGAGTTGTGATCACCTCGTTCAGTGTCGAAAACTGTTGTTGGGGGAAGTACAACTGTGGAACGGACGATCTGGGATGCAAACTTCTATGGAGATGCATAATTTTTTGGGTCTTTACGTCAAGTTGATACAGCTCCTCCCGAGTCCACTTCACCAGATCTGTCGGAGTTTGTGCTGATATTGGCGCGGAGAGAATTTTCCACTGCTGTAATCTCTTGTGAATGGCGTTGTTCCACCCTAAGGTATACGTCTCTCCGGCATCCAGATGGTGTAGGATGCTTCCATCTACGAGCTGCACATCATCTTCGTAGTTCCCGTATCATTATTATTATTATCAATTAGGCTTTTTTACAATTTTGTGAACTATTCTTTCCCTTACCTGTCTTATTTCACCATCTTGTTCGGCTTCTCATAGAAATGATGATTTACTAAACCAGACAAATTTGATCTGGATACAATCTATTCGTTCCAAGTTGTTTTAGCAACTTCTGCAACGATTCAAACTGTCGCAAATATCTTCCATCATTTCTTTCGACAAGAAACTGCATATTTTGCAACCTTGGTTCGAAACGTTGAAGGAAACAAACATTTAGTGAACATATAAATTATTTCATTTATTAATCTATCCATCTATCTAACTTTCCATCTACCTATCTATCCTTCTATCCACTTATCCATCTACCCATCTTTTTTTGGTGGGGATAAATCTCGCATAAGACTTTGTGCCGGATTTCTACCGACTAAAACCCCTCCCTCACTCTCGCACTTCCTTAGCAGAAACCGCTTTCGCATAACTTCACTAAGAAAGCTGTCAAATATATTCGTCCCACAACCTCTTTTTTCTTTTCAATGATGTGACTGATAATTTGATATGCACATGTCCACTTTTTCTTGACATCGGACTCAGCATCATGTCATTTGAATGAAATGGCATTCCCGATTCTTGCAGGTGATCCTGAAAAATTCGGTACATCTGGAGCATGCGGACAGTGCCTAAGTCACCACAATATGGACATTCAGCTGATTCCGCCCTCATGTGGTTGATTATTTCATTTAGTCTCTCAAGCCATCTTCTGACGTCCGATATCAGGCCAGGTCCATCTCCCATATCTCCCATTGTTCCGGTTAGCTTGCCACCTTGTTATTAGATTTTCTTCCGCTATGGTATTACTGATATCCATATACTTCTCATATATTTCCTGTATCAGAAGTTCTATGTGGGGAACTCCAGATATCAGTCCGGGGCTTTCTGCTGAGATTGTTCTATAGGCGCAACATATTCTTACACTAGCTTTTCTCTGTGAGCTCACCAGTGTCTTCAAAATTTTTTAATTTTCCATAACTGTAGGTAGCTGAAGCATAGAGTATCTGAGAGGGTGTTACACAAGCGAGGCCCACCTACCTTAGGCATGAATTTAGTAAAAACAGGTGTGATTTTACAACTTTTTGGGGGACTTTTATCTACATGGACGAAAAATATCAATTAGTTATCTATCCAGACTCCCAAGTGTTTCTCTTCCTGGATATACTGTTTTTCCTTGTACCGTGAAATTAATGAGGGACATCTTTCTCTTCTTTGTGAGAACTTTAATCAAGAAAACAGTTCTTTGACAAGAAAGGTAAATAGGCTAACATAAATCGAAAATACAGTCTGGTTGTACTATAGCTTGTTTTCGTATAGATGTGCGTCAGGTCGATCTTCAACCAAACACTGCTATAAATGAAATGCCCTGTTTTTAAAACACCCAATAAAGAAGTGTTGAAGCGTAAATTCGTAATCAGCGCCGCCTGTATCAGTTATAGTCGGTAAGGAAATAAACAAACTCTAACTATAAATTCCACCTAGACTCATTATTGTCATTACTTTTTGAACAGCCTTCGTGAGATTATAACTCAGCTGAATTGCACTCATTCAACAGGGTTCACGAATATTCCCAAGATATTTATTTTCAAAACAATCAATTACAATCTCGCACATCCCACTACCTTCACATTATCTTAAGTTGGTTACAGTAAAGCGTAACAGCGACACCCAATACAAATGGCCGATCTCTATCGGTATCCAGATAACCTCAACAAGCAACAAATTTCTCTGATCTATTCGTTTTTCGGAAAAACCCCGATTTACTGTTGCGATCTATCGATGGCTTCTCATTTATAAGTATCGGTGAGAGTTGCAGGAATGTGAAATTTCGCTATATGGTTATTGCGGTATTCGATGTTTTCGTAAAGTGATTTATCGTATATGGGTTGAATGGTTTTTTATGTTAACCAGCTGTCGTCCATCTTCTTCTTCAACAGTTGTTTCAGTTCAATATGCCAGAGAAAAAAGTATATTTGAATCAACTGACAAAGGAATCGGTCTATTTGTTGTTTCTTTGTAAGAATTTCTCAATGCAACTGAGCGAACTTTCTGCATCTTGTCTAGGCAGCAGTAATGGAAATAGAAAGATTTCAAGTTAAAGTGAATTGAACAATCCATTGACGTCAAAGGGAAAACAGTACTTGGTATGTCAAATTGAAAATTTTGAATCAAAGATGTCCATGTAATGTACAAGTATCTCAGTAGACAGTTTCCCGTGGTTAGATCCATGGCCGTCTTGAGGCCATTACCCAACCCCTAGAAGATGTTCAGTTTTTTTAGGAAGAAACCTTATAACTTTAACTATGTTTCAATTTTGGGGGTTACCAAAGTAACGAAATATTGTTACAGAAAGTGAAGAAAACATGAAGAACAGAGGCGGTTTGTTTAAACAACTGAAGAAAGTTCATGAAGTGGAAACAGAAATGAACAAAATACCTAGTGACCTCATAGGTTTGGAGTGATTTCTGAAGTGCAGGAACCACACAATCACCAGTGGGGGCTGTGGTTTGGAAGGGTGTTGAAAAATTTATTATAGAAGTGAATACAAAAAGTCCTGGTGAAATTTAATTCAAACCTTCATTATTGATGACTTTGTAAACACGTGTTGATGAGTATGAACACGCCTGTGTTGTGGTTTTTTGAACTTTTCAGTGGAAATGTCTCATTGGAGTGTTGCTAGTCGTATTTGATTTGGGTGAAATATTAAAATTATTTGTCACAACCAGACTTGATACCTTATTTTCACCTTCAAAATCACAATGACATTGTTTAATGTTCATTTTCTAAATCATATTAATTGGTCGACACATAGATGTTAATTCATTTTGTGACTTACTCATCTTAAGATAAATATTTCTTTGATTTTTATTTGATTTGATTTGATTTTGATTGTTTTGCTTTAGTTCTTTCTGTATTTCTCTCAGTTACCTATTTGCAGATATCTTTCAAGTATTTGCTTTCTCTTGTATATTCCTAATAAATATCTTATTTTCAATGTTCAGAATATATTCAATATCCATCGCCCAATTGAATGTTCTGTTCTATATATGAATATAGGAATGAATATTTGTAGCTCTCCAGGTGTAATCATCTTAAAACTGTTGAACACTCCATGTCTTGCACCATCACCATCAACTTGTTCGAAATACACCATAAATCAACACAAATCCGTAATATACATCCGCGTTTCGCACGTGGGCTTATCAAAGAAAGACCTCTGGTTCATAAAGCAAATAAATATGTTGTATACAAACAATATCATAACAATAGACAGCGCGTTTGAGCCATCGTAGGAAGTGATTTTTTCATCACATAAAAAGAGGTCAGCGCCACGGAGCCGGGAGCGGCCATTCTAGGAATCATCAACTTGAATCCTACGTCGATCGTACCGGACAATTTTTGAGCTTTCTTCGCGTCTGGCACATGTACGGAGTTCGTTAATACGAGCATGTTAATAAGTGTGTGAGGGTCTGAATCGAAAATTGAACATTGGTTTACTGAGCACAAAGTGAATTTCACAAAATAACAATATATTATTATTTTTCTTCAGTGGCGAAGCACTTATCAGTGGTTTTGTATTAGTAGTGATCTGGTAATTACCAGAAACGTGGTTGATTACAAATTTTTCCTTACTGTATCCTACTCATATCTCTTCAATGTAATCTGTCATTAAAGTAACCTGGACTGTAAAGTTCTTTTATTCTGTGCTATGACCGTAGTCCCTAAACTCGTAAACAAATCAATCAATCAATATATTTTATTGTCCAAGAAAAGATATTCTAATTGACAAAGCTTTCTATAATCTAAAGTCAGTACATAATTGAATTTGACAAATAGTATTCTATATACCACAGGTCGATAAATACAAAAATTTTCACAACACAAAAAGTGAGCATCATCGTAAAAAAATGTATTTACATAGCTTATTATAATCTAGAATCAATATATGTATAATCAAATTTGTAAATAGTACATTAAATAAGTTGACAAAGGCAAAAATTTATCACAATACAAGAAAGTGGGCATCATCGTAAACCTCCTGTAGGGTATAATAGGATTTGAGAAAAAGTATTTTTTTGACTTTTTTTCGAAAAATATGGTGTATGGAGATTTCTCTCAAACAGGGTGGCAAATTGTTATATATCTCTTTGCTCTCATACATTATTGATTTTTTCGTTAATTCTAAGTGGGGGATGGGGAGAGATAATTTTTTTCTTTTTGACGAGTATTATAGCTTGTTCGAGTGCGCTCAGTATCGGAGACGTTGGACTTGTGCTTATGCTCCAAACATAGAGTTTCAAGTATAGAAATGGAAGTTATAGTCAAAATTATGTGTTATATAAATAACGGTTTAGAATGGTCGGTGTATTTAGCTCTGGACATGAATCTGACTGCTCGTTTCTGCAGGACGAAAACAGAATCGAACAATTGCTTGCTGCAATAACCCCAAAATGCAATACCATATCGCAGGTGTGATTCGATTAGAGAAAAATATGCCACCTTTACTCATTGGCAGACCTAATTCCTCAGACACAACTCTCACTCGAACAGAACAGGTCTGGAACAGACTTTGGCTGGAAGACAGCAAAAACCTCGCAAGGAAGATAAGTCGTCACAACCAGTGTGGCAAATCCTGTATCAGTGAAACTGAGAGGCAATTGAAAGTCCGCATTGCCGAGCACTAAAGAAACACACAGCGAGAGAAAAACAGCAAATCGGGAATAGCAGAGCATTTGGACTCATCAAAATAACATCAAGTGGTCCCAAGCTGAGATCATCCATAGGGAGGAACACTGGTTTAGGAGAACGTTCAAAGAAGCTGCTTATATGTTGTCTGATGATAGATTCAGCTAAGCTGAATCTGTCATCATATGGAAGCCTGCAATCAAGCGGAAAACTGTCAACTCTCGCTAAACCGGTGAAACAATGTAAACCACTTTCAAACAAACGTTATAATGGATTTTCATCAAGTATCGGTCAGTTCTATCATATTTTGTTGCATATCTCTTTGGGTTACAGAAAACATGAAAGCAAATAAACAAAGCTTATAATTGGCTTTATAAAATTTAATCCTAATTTTTTTTGTTCTTTTAGGAGAAACTCATTATGATCAGAGATTAGGTGACATCCGGTTATTAAAATTGGAAGTGAAAAGACTCAGACAAGAGAAAAACCTAATCTCAAAATCGATGTCAAACATGGTGGATTTACGTCAAGAAATATTTCATTTAGAACGCGACTTGACGAAGAGTAGGCTGAAATGCAAAGCTCTTGAACAAGAGGTTCAAAATCCTTTGAATATTCACCGTTGGAGAAAATTAGAAGGTTCTGATCCTGAAGTTTTGGATCTACTTCAAAAGATTCAAATCCTACAAAAGTGAGTATGAGTAAAATATTCGTAGCTGAACCAAATCTGCAATGAAAAAAGTATAGGGCTTTCGAAAAAATCTATTTCAATTTGAAATTACTTTAAATACTGGGTGCTAATTTGAAAACTTTCTACCGCCAATATGTTTCTTGCAGAACATTTCATTTTCTTGAACGAAAGACTTTTTTGTGGAGGAAAACCAGTTTTTTGTCGATCTTTTTGGATATTTTCACCTTCCACAATTTGAAAATATGGAAATTTCAATGGAGAATTTTATATAGGTGTAGAAAAAGCAAACTTATTAGTTTACCCTGATAAGTTACTGCGTAAAATGAAAGTAATCCTCACAAAGAAAAATGTTCTACTTATCAGTAACTTGTCGTATTCAATCATTTTGCCTATCAAAAAAATTGCTAAGAAGTAATACAATACTTATCTTAACATTTCGGAGGCCAAAATCTGTCTCCGTCGTCAGAAATTAATAAAATTCAAATATATATGCAATTATTCCTTTGCTGATTGCTGATTTTTTATTTCTTAACCTCTTCGACAGATGTCAAAAGAGTTTTAAAATGTGAATTATGTCATTGACATAATTCACAGTTCTTCATATAATTTTTTTTTGGAAAATCACTTTTCTAACTATCTACTTCAGAAGTAAATATATTTTTGAAAATGAGTAACCTATTTTCGCTGTTTATTCATTTATTGAATATATAAGTAAACACTACACTAAGTAAAGCTGATGTAAGTAACGAGGTTTTACCTTTTAATGTGTGATTCCTAACACGTGTATAGTAAAAGAAAATAATTCTCTTTCAAATGAACGTTAAGAAACTGAGAAGAACTGAGCAAAAGAAACAAACTCAAGTCAGCAGTTGAGAATGATAGGTCCTTGTACATTTGTAAGAAAATTGTCAACTTTTACATAACCAATAGTGTCACAGAACGTCATTTATGACGTTCTGTACAAAAAAGTTAATTACGACTATTGTTCAGAAGGTAAAAGTGTATCATATGAGTTTATGCAATAACATTTTCCATAATCGACCTTGATTTTTACGTACATTAACCTTATACTTACCTTTTATTTTATCGCTTATGTACTACCCACATTATAATATCTCCTTCCACGACTTGATGATTACCCAACCACTCTTGGTCATAACTGATTCCGGAAATAAATACATTTAAAGAAATAGAAATGAGTAAGTGGGGTTCAAAAATTCGATATTCTTAACCTATAACTAGCCTTGTCTTCAACTTCACTCAATATTTATTATTCGTTTTGTCCCAGATGATGGCTGGAAGGAAAACTACTTTCGAGGAATGAAATGATTAGAATTTATGAAGCAGTAGCGCCTCTGCCAGGTATATTTGTGAACGAGTGGTTATATTCACGTCATAATATTCATAATCCTCATAGAATAACACATTATTTTATGAAACTTTATGAAATATCCCACATCTTTTATTCTGCTATTAGAAATGAAGTCAATATTCTCGGCAGTTTGAACTGCCGATAATCAAAAAAATGTCCTTCCATCAATTTCACAATGGAGAAGGAAGTCCACAACGAATTGCTATTCTTAGACGTATTGGTGAAGAGAACCGACACTGAATAGGAAACAACTGTATATCGAAAACCCACTCACACAGGACAGTATCTGAATCAGGAATCTAACCACCATCAATCGACTAAAAGAGGAATCATCAAGACTACTAGACCGTGCTTTCGTGCTCTGAAATACAAAGGAAGGTCTCGAAAAGGAAGTAGGTACAATCAAAAATGACCTTCAACGAAATGATTACTCCAAAGTGATGGTGGAACAGACTTTAGCTAGAAGACAGCTAGAGCTCCACAAGGAAGAGAAGCCGCCACAACCAGTACTTGTATTTCCCTACATCAGAGGATTGTCGGAAAGGATAAGAAGGATTGGGTTCAAGTATAATATCGGAACCTGTTTCTGATCTGGGAACACTATCCGTAGCAGCCTCACGAAAACTAGGCTACCAAACGCGGACTGCGATTCAAAGAATTGTATTTACCGGATACCCTGTGAGTGCGGAAAATCCTATATCGGTGAAACTGAGAGACCATCCGCATTTGGTGGCCGCTACGGATACTGTTTCCGGATCTAAATCAGGTTCTGATGTTGTACTTGGAACCAATACTCCTTATCCTTTCCGATAACTCTCTGATGTAGGGAAGTGCAAGCACTGGTTGTGACGGCTTCTCTTCCTTGCGAGGCTCCTGCTATTTTTTAGCCAAAGCCTGTTCTACCATCGCTTTGGAGTATCCATTTCATTTAAGATCATTTTTGATGATGTCTAGTTCCTTCTCGAGACCTTTCTTCGTATTACAGAGCCCAAAAGCACGGTCTAATAGAGTCTTGTTGATTCCTCTTTTAGTGGATTGATGGTGGTTGGATTCGTGGTTCAGATACTGTCCCGTGTGAGTGGGTTTTTGGTATGGAGATGTTTCCTACTTAGTGTCGGTCCTCTTCACCAATACTTCTAAGACAGGAGCCTCGCAAGGAAGAGAATCCGTCAAAACCAGTGCAGCCTCGCGAAAACCAGGCCACCAAATACGGACTGCGATTCCAAGAATTGCATTTACCGGATACTTTGTGAATGCGAAAAATTCTATATCGGTGAAACTAAGTGCCCATTGAATGTTCGCATTGTCAAGCACAAGAAACACATGAAGCGAAGGGAAACCAGCAAATCAGGAATAGCAGAGCATGTTTGGACCCATCAACATAACATTGAGT
>WOGO01008371.1:0-10680 GCA_015342085.1 Leptinotarsa defecta
AGTGAGTAATTCGTTCCAAAAAAACATTGCTATGATATCCATTAAAATAAAAATTGAGGTAATCCAAGAATCTTGTATAAGTACAAATCAAGTCAACGCGCCAAAACAAATCAAAGTGACAGTTGATAGAATAAAGTTGTCCCGTAAAAAAAGTTCGTTGGTGCTAACCAAAAACTGAAAAGTAGTTACCAGTCCGGTGAGTCTGGGCGATTAACGGAACATACGCTGGGAAAATGACCTTAAATGTCAAAATAATCCTTTTACTTCGCCATTTTGTATTTGTTGTCGAGTTGGTCGTTGTAATCTTATTACAATATTTAAGGTGGATTGCCCCAATTTTATTTTTCCATATTTCTCGTATATTCCGTTATAGTGGCGTCCAAGTCGAAGAAAATTTACACCATGACGGCCCACGACCAAATGCGGGCTATGCTGGATCAGCTTATGGGAACAGGAAGAAATGGTTGGTACAGAAATCAATAGATCAGCGTTCATATTTGATAATAATGAATTAATAAATTATGCGTCATTTCAGGTGAAAATAATAAGTTTCAAGTGAAATTCAACGATCCCAGAGTTTGCAAATCGTTTTTACTGGCTTGTTGCCCTCATGAGATACTTTCCTCCACGGTAAGTGTATTACTCTCTTAAGTATTTAGACATAGAGAAATTTCAGAGAATATGATGAATTTCAGACCTCTGCCTCTCTGAACGTCTGATTCATTCGATTTTGTTATTTTCGGTAACTAATATCGCACTGTGTTTTCAGAAACTTCAATTATCTATAATAAGATGAGGAATAGGTGTTTGTTTTGTATGTAAGTACTATGACGTACGTATGAAAATTTCAGTTACTAGGTATATTTTGATATAAGACTATCATCAAAAGGTGATTGTTTTAAAATGTTTCAAATCGAACAAGCAACAGGAAATTAATAAAATCTGCACTTCAAACTTGAACCATTTCATGATTCTTGAACCAATTTTTTTTATTAATTTCTTGATTGTTCCTTTTCTATATTGGTTGCCACAAAGAAGGTATGGTAACAACATAAATTGTAGTTTCATGAATTCACTTTACTAGAAGTTTCTAGATATTGGTAAGTAATATTAAGTAAAAAAAGAGATCAGAACTGCATGTACCGTACTACATACAAAATAAAAACAAGTAAAGAACACAGGATATTTGTGAGTATGCAAAAATAAGTTCTAAATTCCCCGCACTGGCTTTAGTGAGTATAAGAGTAATAGGCAAATGAAAATCATTGAAATTGACGTTCTTTTCAATTTTTCCCATTATGACAGTCACATTTCTCCACTTGTAAAGAAAAACATTCAGGCTTTGGATAATTCCAGTCCAATTTTTCTCCGGAATTAACCATAATAATTGTAAGTTTATAATTTATATTTTTATTTCTACTAATATCTGACTGTATCTGAAATTCAAACCCTATTGTTGATTATTATGAACACAGATGTATTAAATAAAAAAGCATAATAGATTGGAAAGAGTACAAGCTAAATTATAATAATATCAAGATGAGAAGTATTACCTGGGTGGCAAATATGCCTGTTTGACTACATGTTGGTTTTATTGAATTTATATTTGTTTCTCTCAATATAAAAGTTCATAAGGCCTGGTACTAATTAATAGCCAATACAAATTATCATTTAGTGGAGATGGTATAACTAGCAATCCACCATAAGTTTTTTCATATTCCCCGAGATTCATATTAATGGAAAGATAATTATTTTCAATTCATACACTCTAGTATGCCCCGTATAAACTAATTTGTGTGCAGATATTCAAATTTTCTTTGTAAGCTTCAAAATTTGCATACTATATGTGCTATCATTATTATCGAAACCTTTCATGATTTAGAGACACTTTACCATTTGTAATGTCTTTCGTTACATTACAACTAAACTCCCAAAATCAAACATTTCATTGATAAAGGACTCCCAGATTTACAATCAATTCAAGATGTTCAGTTCCTAAAGACCCGATGTAAACGACATTGATTGAGTATTTAAGTAACACTTTACTGAGATTTTCACTCGACTCGTGTTTCACTGTACAGTAACTTCTTCAGGTGTGAGCTATGATTATTCTAGAAGGGCTGTAAATCATTTTATTGTGAAATATGCAATGCAATAGTTATACTAAATTTTTTTATTATACTGTTTGATACTTTTATGTGCCTTAGCAATTTTGCGTTTAGCACCTAAAAAGCTCTGTTGCCACTTTGATGGTATTTTGAGGGGTTTGCATCGCGGTTTCATATTCATATTATCTACCTATTTTATTATTATTATATTTTGCCAAATTTTCACATTTGTTCACTTTATTTTATAACATTATGTTTTTTCTATATAAACTTTGACAACAAGTGGCATAAGGTATATTCTAAAATATGCATTTTGTGCTTGTTCTCTTTTTATTTTGTGGATAAGCATATAATTCACAATACTTACTACTACTACAAATTCTGCTCAACACTATGAAGATGTACCATGGACAAAAAGATAAGATTAACTAATGAATTCAATACGAAATTCCCATAATCTTGAAAAAGTGTAACTAGAAAATGTCTTGAACTTCATCAGTTACAAAAATATTGAACTATTTTTCCCTACTGTGTTCATAATAATGAATTTTTTATATAATTTGTTCTAAGAATGATGGGCATCATGTATTGTAAATTTTTTTTGCATACAATTTATTTTCATTCTATGGTTTTTAATAAATGGAGACAGCTTCCCAGATCTTTTGGTGTCCTCTTTGCCTGTTTGTTAATTCTGTTCTAATGTTATATAAAAAAGCCTATATTCATATATCATTTTTGTACATTTTTCATTTCAACTGTGTTCCGTTTCTTGTGTGAACTGAATCAAATATGCCACTTTTTTATCGTTCACTTCTTAGACTGGCGGTGAAAAGCCATTTTCGCTGATAAAAATAAGACAGAAGTGGCTGTGGACAAATAGTCAGGATTATAGAGAGGAATATTACATTAGTAAAGAAGGTTATATATAAAAAAGTGCACGTTAACAAAGCAAAAACTTATTAGTTCCTTATTATTTATCAGTATAATTTCCTAATTCATTCTGATGAAACAACAGTGAGAGGAAATAATTAATTTTTATGCTCTCTTGCAAAGTGCACAAATTTTACTGAAGACCTTTTGAACTAATAGTAATGATTTTATGTATGAGTTACCTAATTTTAAAAATTTCTAAGGAACAATAAGTAAATCTTATTAGATGGTAAGACGCTAACGTAAAATGAAAATATCCGTAGAAAAGTATTTTACGAGAAAATTAGGCAAATATACTACCTGGTAACACAGCAAGTGAAACAAGAACTTAGTGAAAGTGTAAGATAGAATATGACGGAAAACAACCAACCAGTGAAAACTTATAACTAAACTCTGTCCATCCAACAAAGTAACCTAACCTGATCCAAATGGGGGGAAATGTAAAACAGAATCACCCCAAAACCTTATGGTTGAACAACTTAAGGGGAAACATCACAAAAAGATCAAAACTGATGTTAATACTAAAAGGTATGGGAATGCCGGTGAAATCTAGACGAATAATAAATGTACAGAACCAAGGAAAAATATAACAAAAAGAGAACAAAAATAACACTAATGAGCAGTGAGGTCAGGCAGGAAAACAGCAATAAATAGAAATGAAGAAACGAAGAAAAATAATATTCACACTAATGTCAAAAAACACTGTGTTACAAAATGAATACCTCTGACATTATTCCCATTTTATTTCCGAAATTCCAATTGAATTCTGGATTTCATTACAATAATAAAATCTGTATAATTTGAAATATCCTTGGATGACCCATCATTCTTGGATTTCGATTTAAGACTCTCCAAAAAGTTCATCAGAAAAGCCATTTGAATCCTATCTTCTTGAGTCTTATTTGTATTATGGCAGATATGTTTCCTGTGCATTCTCATAGCTTTTCTATTTGATTATCTGCCAATAACATCAAAATCTCAATATTTAATATATTTCTTAGGCACTATTGAAAAATTATTGTCTCATCAATTTCAATCAGATTCGTTTTTTGATTTGAAAAATTACCTATTAATAATACATAATTTTCAACTAATATTTTTCTCAAGTCATATTCAATATGTCCAAAAAAATTGTTTAAACTATTGGAATTCATTAAAAATAACGTACAATTCTGGATAGGGATTTTGATTTTTTGGAGAGTTCTACAATCCTGATCAGAGTTTGTTTTACTATAAATTAATTTTTGTATATTTTGACAGAGAATGGACTTAGGTGATTGTCCCAAAATTCATGATTTGGCATTGAGAGCGGATTTTGAAAAAGCCCAGCAAACAAAAGATTACTTCTATGATCTTGATGTAAGTATCCAATTTTCTATTTAAACAAATTTTATGTGTCTTTCGAGAAAGCAGGGTAACTTATTCATTTTATAAGCCCATATTTTTCAAAAGCGAATTATACCATTTATAATATTAAATCTGACAAATAATAAAAACTATCTGCCATTTGATTGATATACCAGACACATTACTTTATATGTTATCTTTAAATTGATCCTTAACCAAAACTTTATTCTATATTACATTATTTATATCTAACATACTACCAAAATTTTACATTCACTGATTGATCTTGAAATTTCTTGAAAAATGAAATCTTTTTTCTGTTCATCATGAGGAAATCAAGTCAATTTTAGGTGTTCTGCCAGAGTGAGGTGTTGGACCTCTTTGAGTTAGCAGATCTACTATCAAAGAATTTTTGGAGTAGAAGTTTTTCTAAATATTTTATAAAAGGATCGAATGGATTGGCTGGTTTTTCAGCTGCTAATCCACAAAATGTAGAGTGGGAATAAATATATCATTAAAATGCTTGATTAATAAACTTCTCATGAATATGGTATCTTCAAAAGCTAATTTATAGATGAATTCATTGATATTGAGTTGAAATTTGAAGAACATCTCAAGTCAAGAGTAAGATCTCCAGATATTGTGCAGTGAGAATATCATCTAAAATCAATTGGGCTTCAACACAAGATCACTTATTCTTTACATCTACTCAAGAAATTCAAAATGTTGTTTTTAAAAACTTTGTTACTACCTTAGGAACTACAGCATGATCAATTCACCTAGGTAAATTTTCCTAGAAAAATATCTAGATTAGACTTACATGATTTCATGATCATCTGAACTTGGCGAAAAATATTCAAAAATTTTTTACATGCCTATATATTTCATCCAAACTAAATACATTTGTGCTCTTTGTTTTTTTCATATGCCGCATACATACCACAACTTGTATGTATGATTTGTTAGTTTGTTAAAAAAATACATTTTTCTCACTACACATCAATTGTAAGATAAATATTTTCAAGGCCATGGAACATTTGCAAGCCTTTATAGGTGATTGTGACAGAAGAACTGAAGCTGCTAAACAACGTTTAGCTGAAACCCAAGAGGAACTATCAGCGGAAGTTGCTGTGAAAGCAAACAACGTTCACGAACTTGCTGAACAAATTGGACAAAAGTTGGCTAAGGCAGAACAACTTGGAGAAGAAGGTTTCGTAGATGAGAGCATGAAGCTCATGGAGGAAGTAAGTCGGTTATTTCATTCACAGTTGCTGGTAATGAAGAAAAATTGAAATATTTTATTTTATCAAACGATCATACAGACAGAACAGTATTCTGGTGTAAAGAAGTTGAAAATCTTAAAAAATTATGGCACTACTTGAAAATGCAGGGGAATATAATAAGATTATCATTTTCACTAGAACATATTTCAGATTTAACTTCGTTTATCACTCCTAAAGTATAAATTATGTTTCAAACAAAAGTAATGGAACTATTGTGATTGTGTGTCACTGATTTGTTTTTACAGAAACAGTGCTTTGTTAAACTAGTTTTGTTATTTTGAGTATAAATTATGCTTATTTGTATTGTATTCATTGGATGGTGTAGAGTCATATTTTCAATATTTTAGAGAGTCTCCAATATTACCATTATTGCTTTGTTTATTAATAGTTGCAAAGAAAAATTTGAAAAAAGAAAATATGTTATCCTGAATTATTATCTCGTTCAAGAAGAAAAGAGAATTTAAACTTTCTATGTTTTTTACCACTTTTATTTGTAACTAACGTTACTGCAGGACATTTTCAAACTTATACATTAAACTAAAAATTATTGATTACATTAGCCCTTATATAACACCACTGTAGGTAATAATAGAGATACTTAGCTTAATTGAGTACCTGAATTTTGTTTACTTGTGACAGTGTGGATACGCTAATTTGAAAACCGGTGAGTAAACTAAATCGATTTGATCATTTAACAGGATGCATCCGTAATGTTAAAGCTATGAATTTCTAAGGATTCCACATAATTGAGTTTCCAACCTTTGCTTGCATAGTGCAAAATTTTCTTAGGAATGGTTTGAAAATGTCGAATCATTTTTACCTAGTCTGAAGGACCTTTCATGTTCAGCATACCGTTTTGAGAAATTTTGACCATGTTGTTCCACTTGAACACTTTTACACTCCGGTCTCTTGAGCTTTTAAACTCCAGATTCCTCCAACTTGTCCACTTTATCTTTGGTATTGAAAAGGAAATCAGATAACCTGGCATGTGGTCTGAATGCCACTTCCACATTGTTTTTTTTTGAAGAAACACGCAATTATCTCTATTCTTTTACCAAAATATGGTAGTTACCCTCTTCTTGATTTCTGATTTGATTTCTGATTAACTGCAGTAACGTTAGTTACAAATAAAAGTGGTAAAAACACAGAAAGTTTCCATTCTCGTTTTTTCATTATGATTTCCTGCATAGTAGTAACGGCTACATCTATCAATTTATCTAATTTAATTTTTTCAACTAGGTAGACGAATTGAGGAAAAAGAAATTAGATGCGGAACAAGAATATCGCAACTCTATGCCTGCCAGCAGCTACCAGCAACAGAAGCTGAGAGTTTGTGAGGTTTGTTCAGCGTATCTAGGTATCCATGACAATGACAGACGATTGGCCGATCATTTTGGTGGAAAACTCCATCTTGGTTTCATTAAAATCAGAGAGAAACTGACGGAACTAGAGGTAAGAGGTACAAAATTGGATTCAAAATATCACTACAAACTACATCGGAAATGATTTGTTCACAAACTTTATTTTCACTTTATTTCACATTATTTGTGAAAATCAAATTGTTTCTGGTGTAATTTGTAAAGTTACTATGGACCTTCATCAAGTAACGGCTGAGTCAATCAGAAAATAAAAATATTACATTAATTATTCAAATCTTTTTGTTTCAGAAAACCTCTGAGAAGAGAAGAGAGGATAAGAAAAGAGCTGGTAAAGATAGAGATCGTGACAACAGAGATGATAGATTCGATAGGCGTTACCGTGAGCATTACGTTGGAGGAAGAGAATTGGACAGAAGATCCAAACGTCACAGGTCAAGGTCTAGGGAACGCAAAGAAAAAGAACCCCGCAAAGAAAGAGATGATGAAGGAAGCAAGAGCAGCCGGTCATATAGATCCAGGTTCGTATTACACCATTATGTGTATGGAAGATTCTTCAAGTTCTACAATGCTGATGCAAGAACTATTCAGTTCTGCATCATTCAAATTCTCATCAAACTCAGCATATTCCTGATGCAATTTTCTGGTGTAATATTTGAACCAGATCTTGCAGAAGATTCATCTTCATTACAAACCGCATCTTATATCCCATTAGCCGCTTTGAATTCTTTATCGAAAAGCTCTTGTATCTTTTAAAAATCGTCACTCGCGTTCATTTTAATAAAATAGAATGTATGAAAATTGATAAATCACAGTGAAATTCTAACGAAAATTACGAAACTGACAGAAAACATTTGAGGTAATAAGATAGAAAACCCAGAAATGAAAAGGTTACTTTAGAAAGGGTTACTTCAATCAGCTGCATTGTAGTCTAATCACAGACTCGATAACTGAAGCTACCACCAAGCTGCCATACAATGAGAATAAACAGATACCCAGACCAATAATATCAACACCTTACAACCCACTATATGATAGTTGAAGAAGAAATGAAAGTAAATGTGTCTGATGAGGAAACTATGTGAACACAAATTATGTATGTAATGCAGAACTCGAAAGAATTTTTCTCAATTTAGAATAAGTTTGGAAGATCACAAATAGTTTACTCTCAAAGTAGAATAATTGCAAATACTCCAGTAGTTATTTAAATTTTGTGTAAAACCAGATTGAGAATGAAGTGCACTATTATTCAGTCATGTTGAGTAGCATAAAAAATTTATTGTTATTGTTTTATGATGTGGTTTGAAAATATAAATTTTTTTTCTTTTCAGATCAAGAAGTCGTGATCGCGATCGCAGATCTCATTCTCGTCATTCAGGTTCAAGCGATAAAAAGAGGGAGCGTGATAGGGATTAATACAATTGTTAAGAAAAGTTTTGGGATAAGTTTTGGTTACATTTACGAATAGTATGTTTTCATACAATAATGAATTTGTATTATAGCTCTGGTAACAAGTTCATGATATAGTTTTGATAAATTCACTTCATTTTTAAATTTTTATTCGTGTTATTGAAGCTTACTGTTGAAGGCAATTTTTTTGGATGAGTTTTCTTTCAATTATATTTTATGATACTTCAGCTCGTAAAACTAAAATTACAAATTTTGGTGCATTTGACATTCAATCAAGTAAAATTCTATAGTGAATACATCATTTCTAACTTCTTAGGTGAAATAAATTATCTGAAGTAATTTTGTTATGTTTTTCTGTATTCAAAAAGTGAACACCTTGGTTTTGTTCACTTCTTTGTTAATCCTGCAGTGAGTGTTTCAAAGATTCGAACTACTGTCCACACTGTGTGGACACAGTGTTTATCATCTGGGATGTTCTAAGAATCAGTTGAAATGGATTTGAGAGTAAACTACAGAAAGAATTTTTGGTAATATCTACTTTATTAGCTTTAAGACTATAATTTTGTTGATTTGTACTAACTGTATCTATACATTTGTTGATTATTTTATTAGCGTCCCTAGGAAATAATTCTTATGTAATGATATTCTCAACTCTGTTCGACGTATTAGATCTTGTAGATACTTAATATATCAACCAATATATCATGTAATGCTTTGGAAATAAATATAATGTTGAGATCTTATTTTTTTTTCAACATGTTTGTCTCTGCTTTTCTCTGGAAGCACAGTTGAAAAAATATGGATTTTTATTTTTGAAAATTTCAATAGGTGTCAACCATAAATTACATCACACATTAAGGAGGAGGAAGCGGGTTAACAAATGTTAGTAACTGGTACTGCTGCGTATTATTAAATTGAAGAGAGGAAAATTTTTAGGAGAGATTCGCGTTTCGGAAAAAATCCGCAGGCAATTATAAAAATATCGTCTTGAGAAGCCATAATGAAAACTGTCCGTTTAGTGGAAAGGACAGAAAACATTTCACAACAAAACACGCAACTCTGACTAATTTTTGTCCGTTTGGTGGAACTCGAGTTTGTTTAAGAAACTAAAACAAATTGTTTCTGTCTTTGAAAACGAAACTAGTCACGAGGGAGTTCGTTTGGTGGAAATACGCATGGATTGATAGTCTTACCCTTTATAAAAATTGGTCTTATTGAAAGTTTTCATTTCGAGGGAAAATTGTTGGTTGCAAGAGACAATGAATATTTTAATTACTGGGGCAGATAGGACGGGAGTCATTTTCAAAAGCCCTGTGTTGACATGTCCTGTAAGTGTCTTATTGCAATTGAATTTTATTTATTAATAAATCTGAGATTAATTTTTGTCTACAGGCTCGTTCATATTTGTCCGATTATTTTCATTTTTGTTGATCACATTGAGTGTTCATACTTATAGGACACATTTTCATGCAAATATTTTGTTGGTTATCGTTTTCTTCAATATTAAACACAAAAGTTGTTTTACTTACATGTTAGAGAGAAAGAACGCTCATTGATTTTCTTTCAATTTTATTCATTAAAGCAATCCACAGTTCCTTATAGGGGAGCACATAAATGCTTCGTCAAACTAGTCGGATATGGATTTACACATAGTGTAAAATTTTGATAGTGAAATAATATATGATGAAAAGAAATTATTTATTTATTTACGGCAATTCCTATTTTGTACAAGATAATTAACAAGTTCACACATATGTATTTAACAGTAATATAAGCTAGGTTTAAGGAAAAAATATATAAAATAAAAAAATCGTCAAAATAATGGATTACAATCTTTTCACAGTCTTTTTAAATGTTTTCAAAGAAGAATTAAAAAATTCTAAATCTACATTGTATGTATTTGCAATTCTCAAAATTCTACCTACAGATTCATTCCGGCCATAGTTGGTGCGACGAAAGGGTACTTTGAAGATATCCGAATTTACCATTGATTATTTTATGAATTAGTGTAAGGTATGCTTCTACTAATCTTCTATGAGCCAGAATATTCAAGTTAAGAATGTCCAATATAATTTTATAGCCATGTTCACCAATATGATATCCCAGTTTATATGCAGAGTACCTTAAAGCTTATTTTGAACACTTTCAAGCATATCAATATCCACATGATATGAAGGGCACCAAATTGTGGAATTGTATTCGATTATTGATCTAACAATTGAACAA
>WOGO01008372.1:0-10680 GCA_015342085.1 Leptinotarsa defecta
TGCAGAAAACATTGGAGAGTCACCCAAGCGCTAGCGGATATGTTTTGGAGGCGATGGCAAAAAGAATATTTGGTCAACTTGAACAAAAATACGAAATAGTACTCTAAGAAAGAAAATATTTCCACCGTTAATAGCTACACAAGCTAAAAAATAACTCGAAACTGATTTAAGATTGTGTTCAACATCGATACTAAATCCTATGGCTTGATGTAACAAATGACTTTTAATTAGTCTGAAATCAGACTTTTTACAAAAAAAAATGATTTTGTTGTAAAAAACCGTGAGGTGCTGAATATCCATAGTTACAAATACTTGGTTAGGAACTGTTTGCCAGATTGGAGCCATAATAAAATTATAATTTAAAGCATCCCACGCTTTTTTACAACATTTTTTTTTTGTAAATATATTTATTCTAATTTCGGACTTATTAAAAGTCATTAGTTACATCAAGTCATATAACTTATTATATTAATGTTGAATACAATTTTGAATTAGTTCCGAATTATTTTTTATTTTGTTTTGCTATTAAAGCGTATTTTTTTACTTTTTTATACTATCATTTATTTCTTTTTCAACCAAATGCATATCCAAAGTAAAATTGTTCATTTAATTTCCCAGCATGATTGGTTCGAAGGTTTGAGTTATGGATCATTCTTTCTCAACAAGAAACGGTAAAATAATTTATGCTTTTTATTCACAGAAAAACGTATTATCCTTATGTGTGTTCCGAAAGTAAATTGTACTACAATCCGAAAATTACTCGATTCGAACTTCCTGTCGCTGTGAACTATACAAAACTGGAAAAACAACTTCCTTTCTCCCTTCAGCCCCTAAATGACTTGTCGCTATAGATTATTCCGGCCCAATAAACATTGGAACGATATCCGATGAAATGGGAAAGCAGAGTCGAAACATTTGCTTTGTTTTCCCACTGAACCGTAAGAGACTTGTAGGATGGATGGCGCAAGGGCGCAAGAAAGTTTGATTGGACTTTTCCAATTATAGTTGAAATGAATATTAAATTTCTGAATGGATGTCTAAGGTTTTGTGAACTTCCGTTATATCGAAAGGAGATTTGATTTTGAACGAAAGTTATATTTTGTGGAGGAATCAAGAGTTTTTATTGATGTTTTCTGGGATTTTCGTATTCCACAATTTGAAATTCAATATGAATTGAAAGGATTATATTTTTAGGAGAAATTGATTATTGGGAAAGAAAAGTGTTACCTTTCTACATCTCCATCTTGATACAAAAAAATATGGAAATCTTCCAAAGAAAGGAAGATGCGATTAATTTCAAAATGAACTCTTCACAAAGATGTGCAGATCATGTAAAGAAGTAACTTTAGGACAAAACCTGGAAAAAGTCCTCTTGACATAGAATACAAAAAAAATGTTTTTCTATTCAGTTTGTATTCCAAACATTCGTTATGGAATTGAATCAGATATCATTTACAGGATTGCTACACCATATGTTATATGAAAGAGGTAAAATTTCACTTACATGGAACACTGTCAACCTCAATGGCGGACATTCCGTGTTTCGGAATCAGACACTCACCTTATTGCCTATTAAGCACCAATTTGGATAATATAAGATGAACCACTCAATTCATTCATGAAATTCCGACTTTACGTCACGAATGAGTTGATACAGAATTATATTCTTAAATGTTTCGAACGTATTTCTTCCTTCGTGTAATTCAATGTAGTTGTTTCGAGGGGGCTTTTTGTTCCAGTTTTGTGTCTGAATGACCTGCACATCTTTGTCTTTTTATCATGATGTTTCGGAGACCAGAATCTGGCGCCGTCTTTAAAATTAAAAATCGGCCATTTTGTCTCGACAAATAAAATGAAAATGATGAAGTATTAAAATACTGTTTTGGTTGGTTTCTGTATTTTGCTGTGGTCTTCTTTGGTCATAATCTTCAAACGTTTCGACTACAACTACGGCAGTCATCTTCAGTGGCGTGGTCAAAGTAATCTTCTTGACGTGTCAACTGAAACAGTTTCAGTCAAGAAAATTGATTCGACCATGCGACTGAAGATGACTGCCGCAGTTGCAGTCGAAACGTTTGGAAATTATAACCAAAGAAGATTACGGCGAAACCCGGAAACCAACCAAAACATTGACGCCAGCCGTAAAAGCCTATATTCCTGTAATAAAATACTAAAAATTATTGTTTAAGAACAACATTTTATGAAGCAAACAAATGATTGAGACCTGAAATGGAAACAAAAAAAAATTAGCGATATGTGGTATGCGTGTTAACTGATTTGTCAAACATGTACAAACGAGCATAAGTGAATGAGAATAAGTTTCCAAACTATACCTCACGACGTTTCGATTTAGTATCCAAAATCGGCTTCAGTGAAGACGTGAATAACCATTCGAAAAAATGTAGTTCTCGGCAGATATATGAGAATGTATGTTGATTCTTTGAGTTTTTGCCTCAACTCGTGGTTTCATTCAAACTGATGGTAGAAGATGAAAAGTTCCAGAATATAAACAAGATTTTGATTTGCTCTAAACCTGATTTCGGACTGAAAACACAATTCTATTCTTGAATGATTCGTAAACTTTTCAAATGACAGCCATAACTTTGTTTATATTCCATTCAACTTCAGAAAACTGTAAATTGAATATACTTTCTGAAACTCTCTCATATCGTAGCAATTTCAAATTTTCAAAACAATCATAGAAGTTGAATTACATGGAAAAGAGAAAATAAAATTGTATTAAAACATAATTAATGGAAATTCAATTGTTGCTGTTGCCAAGAAATTTTCGTTTGATTTATTAGTGTCATTATTATCTGTTTAAAATATGTTTTTCCGTTAATCAGCTGTCGCCCCTATACGAACGACAACTCTCAGAAGTCGAAACTTGTGCGAGCTAAGGATTAACGAGGTCTTACCTTTTAACGTGTGGTTCCTATAAGGATAATGTTCAATGGATCTTCATCAAGTAAGTCTGAATCAATCTGAAAAAAAAATGGATAATGACATTTAGCCAATATGATGTTCATGAAATCCAATCATTGGTTACACAGGTACAGACAACTTTTCTATTATAAATATTTTGGTGAGTCAGCTGCAAGAGGCTGAATTATTTTCGAAGAGGTAACTGAAAATCAAATAATGTAAACATACACTTTCCAAATAATTGATCGCATAGTAATTTAATGCTAAGTTTTCAAGTTCTGATGAGTTTTAGGAAAATGAAAATCACAAAGGACTTCTAACATTGAATAATTTCATGAACTCACGATAATTTTTTTTAATATTCTTTCTTTACTTCACTTTGTTACCATCCACATTCGATAAAACATTTGTGGTTGTAAAAAGGGAGCCGAGTCATTTTTTATAATTTGAATTGCGTATACAGCTTTGTGTTTTCTTACGGTGAAACATATTTTAGTGTAAAATGTGTTTCCATCTATAATATTTTTTAAATGGGAGGAAAAATGGAACTTGGGTCCACCGACCCACGATAAATGAAACTTCAGCTGAAGACGAAGAGAAAATTGAATTTGATGAATAGAAAGTTGTGATGAATAGAAAGTTGTTTACTAAGTTTTTAGTTGGATTACTAGGCTTCTCATTAATCTTTCTTGATAATTGTCTAAATAAACCTGTTTCAACCTGTGTAGTTAACTGTTTTCATTAAATAAATCAGACAATTGACCCTAACCGCAACTGTTTGGTACTGAAAAGTGTGTCATTAATTTTTTTTCAGAAATTTTATTATATAATAAAGCATATTTTTCACTCGTATGTCACCGTTATTTGGAACTGTTGCGCTTGATAACTCTAAGGCCTTTGACCGTGTTTGGCATGAGGGTTTGCTGGCCAAACTGCGATGCTATGGCTTGTCGGATCATTTTTGTGTATGGCTCTCCAGCTTCCTGAAAGAAAGTTCCCTGCAAGTGGCCGTCGTTGGATATCTCTCGAATATTTTTACCTGCAACGCTGGTGTTCTCCAAGGATTAATATTGTTTCCAACCCTCTTATTGTATACCAACGACCTTGTCTCGACATTCCATTTGGATTCCGCACTTCAGCAATTTTTGATGCTTCATAAAGCTCAGATCAGACTTTCTTTGGAGTGCTGTCTTCATGTATGGAGCTCCGCCCCTAAGCATACTCTGAAGTTGCTGGATTCCATCCAGAAAATAGCCTTTCGCCTGATTAGAGACACAAACATCAGTGGGACCCTAATAGTCTGGAACACCGAAGAAAAGTTGGAGATTTGTCTCTCTTTTATAGATACTTTCACAGAAGGTGTTCAAGTGATTTGGCTCATTTGATTGCACCAAGAGCAGTACATATCAGAAATACGCGACGGACTGCGGATGTTCATTGTTTCGGGGTTCAAGTCAGTACACCTCGAACTTCACTGTTTAAAAACTGTTTCATTTGTAGAAATGCGTTTATGTGGAATAAACCTTCTGAGAACGTTTTTCCAAAAGAATTTAATCTTCAGCAATTCAAATCGAACGTGAATCGCTACTTTCGCACAGGCACCGCTCTCAGTGCGATTTATGGATTTTTCTGTAATGTTTGTGTTTTGTCATTGAAAAAAGTTTTCAGTAAATCGTGTTTCATCTCTTAACATTTTCTTTAGTGGTACCACAATAGTGGCGATTTTAGAATCACCAAACCACATTTCTGGCTTCTTTTAGAATATATCTTTACATTTTCATTTTTGACAAGACATCTGACTTAGACATGTCCTCCATGAAAGTTAACATGTGGTACATTGCTATATTCTAATTCATAACAGATACGAAAACGATTAAATGGGAAAATAAGTAACAGTCATCGGGAACAATACAGTGGTCGAAAAAAATTTACGGGGGCTTTCGCCCTTCTCGAGTTATACATGGAAAACCAAAAATGCTGTTTTTTATTTTTTTCGAATGGAATTATTATTTCGGAGAATAAAATGGAAAAGAAAAATGTTATTGTACTCGAATTTTACTATGACGATGTATAATAATAAATATTCGATAAAACGTTTCGTGTCAACATAGCCACCATCACTTTTTGATATGACATGTGATATTTTCATAGCGTTTCGTTTGAAATAACTATCATCATCAGTGACAACAATTTTAAATTACGGTCATGTCGTTCCTTCTTTTGTAAATTGTTTGGATTTCTTCAAAATATAATTCAGACAACCCAATCAAATTCGACAGGTAGGTACCCTAACACAATGAAAATTCGTACTTTTTCGTTTTGGAAATTTTTCTATTGCCGTAATCCTTCTTAGACTTATTTCTCCCTAATCAATTATAATTCGTAATATTTTTATATAATCAATCCTGGAAGTAACGAAAATATCAGTTTTTGGTCAAAATTCGATTGTTGTATAATTTGGTATGATTAAATTACATATCAATTCATTTACCATTTTAAACACATAGGCGTTGCTTGGTTTCTATGGCAGGAAAAAATAAATATATGATGGAATTGGCTGATACTTGATAAAAATCCATAACTAACGTATTCAAAAAACACTTTATTGAGAGATTTTCACTAAACGATTTTACAAAAACGCAACACGTGTTTCGCCATTCAATGGCTTCTTCGAGCGTGTCTTCACTAATTCTACATTCTACACATTTCAAGTACCTGATTTTTACCTAAGTTTGTAATGAAATAAATTACCTGAGCTTGTCCCAGTTTCCACATTTGAAAAAATATTCAGTAACAGGGATCTATTCAATTTTAATTGATCATTCAGTAATTTACTCGAATTCTTGCATCTATTGATTTCTAAACATTCTAGAAGATTGAGTTTAAAATTTTACTATTTTAAATGTAACACATTGTATTCATGATTTTACTTATGTCGTTCTGCTAAAAGGAGGTTTGCAAATGTGGAATTGGTCTTTCCATTTACAAAATTACTTCTATGCCTTTTGATTCTCTGGGAAAATGTTCTCCCTGTTTTTCAAGTTTTCACCCCATTTTCACCCCCTCAGACGGCCTGGAAAACTATAACGTGAAGTTTTTTCAGTCGCACAAACTCAATTTTTGAATATATTATTTTTTCAAATTTCCACTTCATTTTCACCCCCTCAGACGGCCTGGAAAACTATAACGTGAATTTTTTTCAGTCGAATAGATCATCAGGAATAACATATCTCAATTTTGTAGGTGTACAAAGTCGATTTTTCATGTCACGAGTTTTTAAATTATTTCCACCCTATTTTCACCCCTTCAGACAGTTCAATAAACTAGGACGGCTCTGTTTTTTTACTAATTCAGTCAATAATGGTATCATATTGAAAAATGGTAGGTGTGCAGAGTCGATAAATGAAAAAATAATAATGCGATATTTTTTTCTCAGTGTACTTTGTGGATGTGGATAACTTCACACCCGTATATAAGCTGACTTGTGGCTCTTGCCCAATACTGTATATTAGCCAAACAGGCCTGATTCTGTAACAATTTAACTAATTTCATAAAATTAATCTAGTTTTAATAATGTACAATTCTTTCATGTGTTTGAATTTTATCAGTGTTTTTATATTCATTGCATTAAATAATGTGTGGACGCTATATGCGAGGTAATACTTTGTTCTTTGCCAACAGTGGCGTATGCAACGGCTACAGCGGTTTTTTTCAGTGAAGAGAAGCACTGGTTCGACTTTCTCTTCCATCTAAACCTGAAAGCAATTTATATCAATAAATATAGCAAGTGATATAAAAATCTGAAGTACGCCTTTCGAATGTTCGATTATATCGATAATCGTCTCCATGCAAATATAAGACATTGAGATGACATTTTTTTTTTCAGCTCCTAAGCTAGAAATTGACAATCTTGAGAACGGCTACCACGGCATCGTGAAGGAGAACGAAACGATCGTCGAGGTAACGCCGGCGATCAGGGCGTCGGGCGAAGAGGTATGTCGCTTCCGCATCGTCAACAAGCACCACGGCGAAGCTCCTTTCGAAATTATCCTCAAGGATGACGGTTTCGCCGAGCTGAGGGCCAAGCGAGTTCTCAACTGCGAGAAGAGAAAAAACTACAAGTTTGATATCGCCGCCGTGGGCTGCAACACCAAACAGAGCGTCAGGTAGGAATTATATTATTAATAATAATTTCTGAAAATAAATTGTTACATATTTATGACATAAATACAAGTTATCCTAGCACGCCGGTTTTTATCTTAAAAACATATCACTAAGCTCATAATAATAAAAATAAGGTTCAATAATTTCCCGTATGCATACTTGTTTGCAAATAATCTTCGAGATAGAAATCAATATGTGAAAGTCAAAAGAATTTCATATCTGAGAAGATTCACCTCACGTCAGAAGTGTCACAAGGAAGCCACCTAGGCCCCTTCTTGTTTAATATCTTCATCATTGATATTGAAGGAATAATCAAACATTCATAATTTTTGTTTAAAGGTGGTTGACAATGTTTTGTGGTGCATTACATCAGTTCGGACTTCCATTGTCTAATATGATATAAATTGATTTGAAATCTCTGAAAAAAATCTGTAAAATATTAAAAAGATTAGCTGAAAAATAACATTTTTTAAAATTTATTTGATGGGCAGGAATATTGTAGGACCTCTATTTATTGATCAAAATTTAACAGGAGAACTGTATTCGAATATGCTGGAAACTAATGTAACCCTCTCATCACTAAAATCATCGAAGCGAATCCTAATGAATTCGATATGGACATTGTGTTCCGACAAGACTTAGCTCCACCACATTACTCCAGACAAGTAAGAAACTATTTGGATACTACTTTTCCCGGTCATTGGATTGGCCGTCGAGGTCCTACAGAATGGCCAGGCCACTAGCCAGATTTGACACCTTTAGACATTTTTCAGGGGGCTATTTGAAGCAAAAGGTGTACGAAACTGAACTTGTTTCAATATTGGATATACGGCAGAGAATAATAAATATTTGTAGAGATACTGACGTTACTGTGTTCGAACTGTAATCATATTTAGTCTTCTCTTTGAATACTTACTGTGCAGTAATCGTTAATCTATTTACTTGTTTTTACTTTGAATTTATGGTCATGTCAAGTTTTTTCAGGTAGTTGGGTTTAGCTTAGAATTATTTATTGGATTGAACCATGGACCGGGCTACCTGCCCGTAGCCTAACCTAACCCTGCTAGTAGGTTAGACCTAGACTGTTAAAGTGCAAAATGATAGTAATTTATTATTTCTCTTACAGAGCAAAGCACGTGGGGTGAAATAATCTGTAGTGAAAATTTCACAGAAAATTCTATTTTGTTATTGAACATATTTTTACATTTGGGAAAAAATACATAACGAGTCATCATTTATTCAGATTTATTAGACATCATTATTCCAAATTTATTTTTTGTTATCATTTCCTCATTAAAGGAGTACTGATAGCAATTTATGAGACTTATGAGACTCCAAATTTATTTTTTGTTATCAATTCCTCGTTAGCGGAGTACTGATTCCGAATTATTCGAAATATGTATTAAATTTAAATATTGCCTTCATCTACCATTTTGAATAGTTAAGGAATGACTTTGATTAGAAATTTATTGCAATAGATAGCTGTAATTTGTGATAATGAGTCTGTGAAATTACCTTCAGTCGGGTAAATATTTTTATAAATTCTAGGAATATTTCATTTTATTCGATCAAATATTTTTTTCTTGATAGAATTCTTAACTTTTTTCAAACTGTTATTATATTCCATTTTTGCTTCATTATAAACAACTTTCACAGCAGAAGTTTTTAAATTAATCTGTGATCAGATTACAATTCTTTTATTTATTCATTGGATAAGTTTCTGTCTGAAGTGTTCATAAAATATGTCAGAAACGTTTCCGTTAACAAAATCCACTGATATTACATATTGTCATTTTTAACCATTCTTAGTTTTTTTATAAATAAATGAATCTGGTATATCTGTTTCTGTTCTGTTTAAAATCAGTTTTTTCGTTAATCAGCTGTCGCTTCCATACGAACGACAACTCTCAGAAGTTGAGAAACTTGTGCGAGCTAAGGATTAACGAGGTCCTACCTTTTAACGTGTGATTCCTAACACATATAAAACTAAACTTTTGGAAAAGTAAGTTCAGAAGTAGCAAAGTGCATCAAAAAACTATGAACACAAATTTTTTTCGGAATTATTCCCTCTAGTTTGTACTTCAGAATTATTTAATGTTCAACTGAAATTAAACATTCAGGTTCATTCTATTAGATTCCAATAGACGAAGTGAGAGTTAACAAACTTAATATAGTTCATCTCCACATGACACCAGCTTGGTTGATGAAATACTCATCGAGAAAAAAGTTGCAGTTCTGTGTGGGAAGAGTGATTGCGTTGACTATTTTTTTCAAAATCTGATTATCAATGTTTATTTTGCCCTTTACTTTTGTCTACATAGAAACAATTTCATTTTGTGTTCGATAATTATTTTGCTTATAATTGATCATGAGCGTGAAAATCAATTTCAGAATAATTGATGTAATGCGCATGTAAGGAAGAACAAATTTATCATTCCGTTTCATGTTTGGTTTTTGAAAAAAAATCTGAATTGCTTCTATTTTTGTAAAAGAATATTCATGGTTCGAAGGTGTTAACTAATCGATTTACGACATTAGGTGATTTTTCAAATGCATTCAAAAGGAAACATAAAATATCTCACAAAATGAAAATACTAGTAGTGAGACTATATAATTGGATAGAATATAAACGTTAATACTTGATTTGATAAGAACCTTCACGTCCATGGGAATGTTGAAAAAAGTTTAAATATTCGTAATTCCACGATTGTTGAAGAATTGGTTTGTTTAATCCTGCTAACGAGTTTTTTCAATTTGGTATGTATAAGCAGAAAAATTATTGATAATAATGTCGATTTTTTGGTGTTACTCAATATTTTATAAGTAGGTACGCAACCAACAGCATATTAATAAATCTCGGTAAGTAAGTCTTCGTAGGAAATCAGGCAGGACCAGATGAAATAAGCGGTTGCGAAGATAATTAAAAGATATTTACTATTTTATTTCGAACCATGGCGATGGAACTAATCTTGTTGGAAAAAAATTTTTTTTTCAACTGTACTTTCCGGTTCGACATCTTCATTTGGGTTTGAACAAGAACTCGAGGCTTCGTTTTCCTATTTTGTAAAATCAAGGTTATGTAATATGTTTGTTTGAAGGTGATTGACAATGTTTCTTAATGAATTTCACTAGTTCGGACTTCCATTGTCTACAATATAAAATGATTTGAAATCCCTGAAACAACTAAAAAAGAAGAATTAAAAATGAATAGCTGAAAATAACAATTATATTAAGCAAAATAAATCTGAAATGAAATAATAGTGAAATAAAATACAAATAAAAATAGAACAATTGAATATATAAAAATAAAAAAATGAAAAAAGAAAATAAAAATAAAAAGTGGAGAGATTCCAAGTCACGTTAGTTCACGACGTTTCGAGTGTTAGTATCTTCAATCGTCTTCGGGCTCATATTTTTTGGTCGAAAATATACTAGCTTTTTTCCTGGAGTGGAATTTCTCATTTTCGTTCATTTTTCTTTCGGAGAAGTGGTAACTACTAAAGTCAGCACAACTTGATGCAGCTATAGCGATTTTTCTCGTCCACATAGAAAAGGTTTTCAAAGTAATTACATTTTGTAAAAAAGATCCCT
>WOGO01008373.1:0-10680 GCA_015342085.1 Leptinotarsa defecta
CATTTGATAGGAGGTTATATTTTTGTTTATATATATATTTTTTTCTTTGTATTTGTTCCTGTCAATAAAAGCAATTATTATTATTATTATTATTATTGTTACTAGGTCAACAAAGTGGTTACACTAAGTTTGTATGTTTCCATGTGAATGGGATAGCCGTAACAGGAAACAACACAATGTCAAGCAGGTGTGGCCAATAAGAAAGGGTCTTATTCCTGGAGTTGAAAGTGTTGAAAAACAAAGTTTAGTGGATCCTAGAAAAATCTTACTTTCACCACTCCATATCAAATTGGGGCTAATGAAACAGTTTGTGAAAGCATGAGACAAAGAAGGAGATTGTTTCAAGTATCTTTCTAAAAAGTTTCCTGGTCTATCCGATGCTAAACTAAAAGAAGGAGTCTTCGTTGGGCCTGACACAAGACATCTTTTTAAAGATAAAAGCTTTGTCACTAAAATGGAAATGAAAGAAAAAAAATGCCTTGAATTCATTTATACTTGTTATAACAGGCATTCTTGGAATCAAAAAAGACCCAAACTACAAAAATTTGGTTGCTGAATTGATAGAAAACTACAAAATGTTGGGCTGCAACATGAGTGTCAAAGTCCATTTCTTTCACTCACATCTAGACTACTTTCCCGAAAATCTAGGGGCTGTAAGTGAGGAACAAGGAGAACGGTTCCATCAAGACATATGAGAAATGGAACGCATATACCAAGATCGGTGGAATGTTAACTTGATGGCAGACTACTGTTAGATATTAAAAAGGGAAAATTCACAAGAACACAGCCGAAAAACTACCAAAAGAAGCTCTGACGGAAAAAGAAAACGTTTTTACAAACACTTATAATCACTTTGCAAACACTTGTGTATCACTATTATGCTTAGTTTAGCTATGTAGCATTGTTTTTTTGCTTTTACTTCAAGTTGAAATAATAAAAATGAATCCACAATTCCTCGTTTTTCTGTACTTTTTCAATTATTTTATCCTTATTTTGTAGGCAAACCTTATGTGATAGATAAAAACAAATGTAATTTTTGAAATCAGCGCAAAAAACTACATAAAGATCAGTTAATGAAATCAAAACAATTTTTTTAAAAGTTTTTTTTGCAGACCTGTGTTAACACTTCAGATAACAGCTCAGAAGAAAAAAGTACACCCCAATCTCTGAATATCTGTAATTTAGAAGAGGATTTGAACCTACCGAGAGAATGTATCAATAAGTCGATAACAAAAATGTTGCAAACTCCTGATGAAATAGTTGAATCAGTGAAAAATGAGGGGCAGAAGGCCATAAATAGTCAAAATAGTTACGTCAACATCCAAAGCGTCAGCAATATCTAAAGCTACGTCAAAACCTATAGCACCAATACATAATGTGATGATAATACCTGAAGCTACCTGAAAAACTTAAGCTACGTTGAATCCCAAAGCTGCAACTGAAACCGCGGAAAAAAACGAGGAAAATAAAGGAGCAATATTGGTAATATGTATTGTGTCAGGAGAATGAACTTTCTGATATGAGCCATTTGCTGTGACTGTTGAAAATGAAGATTGAGTGGGTTCAACCAAAGAAATGTTAATCTGCTCATTTTGTGAACGATATTCAACAATATAGTTTTTCTCCCAAATGAACTGTGCTTTTACTTGAAAAAGATAGTGTTTCGAATCAATTCTCAACGTTTTCATTCATGGACATATTACTAACTCCGTGTTGATAATTTGCCCATTCTCACTTTTTTTTTTAATCTGTAAAAAGTAAATCAGTCCAATTTTTCATGCTAACTTTTTTGTTGATTCTGAACATGTCATACTTCATCCTGATCTAATTGCCCTTCCATATTATTCAATAATACCTCTTTGAAAAATCCCTTGAGATAAGCATATTGTATTCACTTAACGTACGTAGCAACTATTGATAATGTATTAATAATTAGCAATTATATATAATTTATTACTATACTGTATTGCCATGTTCTATCTCTGTAATAAAATGGAGTTAACTGTGTTAATTATCATTTCACTTGGTGTGGTGATTATGGGGACATAAAACGTTGAATCGAAATTTCTTTTTGTATTCCAAACTAATTTGAATTCGTTTAATCAAATCTACTCGGGGATACGAAAAAAGTTCATTTGTATGTTCATATGTATATGTATATGTATATGTTGCATTTTGAGTTTTTCAGTGGAGCACGTCGAACTTCAATATTCAATATTTGTTTTGATAATATCGAATTTGGACTCTGATATGTGGATATTTGAACAAGGTATGTTTCAAAATTTGAAAATCAGAATCAAATATTGATTACACAATAAAAAACACTGAACTTATGACTTTTTCAATAAAAATCAAGTAAAGGAGTTATACAATTTTTATTTATGAAAACACGATTTTCCAGAATCCTTTTCACTATTAGTTTTTTTTTACATTTCTCAAATATATTGTCCACCAACTCTGCAAAGTTGGCCATGTTTTTACACAAAACTGGGGTTGATATGACAAATTATCATTGTCCGGTTGAATGCACTAATTCAAACATGGTTGCTTCTGAATGAAATAAATACTTATCGAGAACAGAAAATATCCAGAATTCATTACTGGGTTCAGCAAGTCAAGGTCACTGCGTTATAGCAGCCAAATTGCGTGTTTCGTGTAATACCCCAATGATTAAGCGAACTCGGGAGTTCATTAATGGCAGAATTTACACTCATCTTGACTGTATAAATCTGTACCAAGTAGTTTACGATCGATTATGTGATAAAATTGATTGGCCTACTAAGGAAATTTCACTTAGCCTTAATCAATTCGAAATCTGGAATGTCTTGATAAAAGTTTTTGAGATTTATGATTTCATTAAGACAATTTGATAACGATTGCATGAATGATAAGTCGATTCTGATTCAACTCAAGACATTTTCATTGGCCATCATTCTGCTTTATTGCTCAGTACTTACTTTTTTGTTGCACCATTATAGAGTTATGATTTGTAATCAATTTGTTTTAAGCAATAACTACTAGAAAATTATCGGTAAAATTTTGTTCTGAAAACTAGGCTATTTGTTGAGGATTTCTTTCGGCGAGAGAACTTTTAGTTTTTTTTAATTGAATGTTGATGAATATTGTAATATATTATAACTGTCAAAATTTTTGTTTGAAAAATCCCATCAATAATAAAAACATTCAAAGAAGGGTATTTGGAAAGGTGTGTTCAACCATAATTTGAAATTTATTTAATGAAACTTCCTATGTTTCTACACCATTTGTATTTGTAACTAATGTTACTGCAGTTTTATTCTACAACGACATTTCCCAACGAATACAATACACTGAAAAACACAGGAAAGCCACACAGATATGATTATCCTAAGATGAGTAGGAAGGCAATAAAAAAAAGGAATTTACACAAATGACGTATGGCTACTTGTTTTAAATTGCACGGTCCTTCAATCAAACCAGTATGAACGAATCTACGCTCACCACCAATAGCAAAAAAAAACCAAAATATATCTTTGAAACCGTGAATGATCGTGAGAGTTTACACTCTTAGATCAACACATTAGTTACCAGGAATTATGTGAGTGGCATAGGAAAGAGAAACATGTCGAATGTGCTGACATGTTTGAATTATCGTTGCAATCTTGCCAAATTATATCATTAGATAGTCAGACACGTGTATGTTTTGAGTATGACAAAGGTTAGTTTCAGAATTTGTAATAAAGAATCAGGTCAAAATTATTGTTTGTGAAATTAGATGAAGAAAATAGTTACTTATACATGTTCAATTCGATTTTTGGAGAAACCAGAAACGTAATGTTATTTTTATGTTTGCTGAATTGATACAAAGCAGTGACATTCAGCAAACTGTGTCAGCATTCATCGGAGCCATTCGTCCACATGTAGAATGGAAAGAGATTTAATTTTCCTCATCATTATGGCTGATCAAATTAATTCTAATGGAATTGAATGTAAATAAAACATCAATTGCAAAACTACTGGGATGATTCTGATTTCTACTCAAACATTTATAGAATGATCCATAAATGGAAATGTATGACAACATTGCAACTGTGAATGTGGGTCGACCTATGGCCCTTGTTAAATAGTGTCAACTTCAGTGGTCACAATGATTGAACTAGGATGAAAACATTTATTACCTCCCCGTCACCAACATAACACATATATGTAAATATAGGAATCATCGTTGGCACGTGCTTGTTACGATACTGGGGTTGGTTGTGTTGGGATGAATGTAACATAATTTATAGTATGTTTTCTTCTTTTCCGGATTGTATTTCCAGTTAGATACTCTACGGTCAACTTGTTTCTGGAGTGACATATTCAAAATTGTGAAATACATTGAACAATAGATAAAATATATGACTACTACATTTTATGAATTTAATTTCGCCATGTCTGTCTGTCCGAACGTGACAAATTCAAGAACTACCATTTGGATTTTAATACAGTTCTGACCAATAGAGTTATTCAAGAGGAAGGTTTATTTGTATAATCTATTTCATTTCTTGTTGAATTGGTTGAACTTGACTACAGTAAAGTATTCGACACTTTGGATGCATACATATTGTGTAAGAAACTGGAATGGTTTGGTTCAACCCATTTCAGTTGGTTCAACTTCACTTTTTAAAAATTTTGGTGTAACGCAAGGTTCTATTTTTGAACCCCCATCTTTTTTAAATTTATTTACTGCAGTGAAATACAATACTACACCGATGATGATACACAATTGTATTGTTCATTCAATTCCACAGACCTAACACAAGCTAATGATAATATTAGTAAAAATGTACAATCACTGTATGACTTATCCCAAATAAAATCTTAGGTCATGTTGTTTGGTCCCAAACGTAAAATGAAGGAGGTATGTGGATCCTTAGCGATCTGAACCCGAGGTTCACTAAACATATAAGTCATTTATCTACCTCTTCATTCAATATTTCAAGCGTCGCATAGCATCTACTTGCTATGCGACGTATACAAAAGAGTTGTTTCATATTAGTACCTCCTATCCAGATTCTGACTGGCTTTCACCCAAACTTCTTTTATTGGGAACTCCCCTTTACGTGAAAAACTGGTATCGCTTTTTATAGTTGTTCTCGCAATAAGCATACTTTACTTATTCCCAGCAATACCTGTTAGTTAATTACTAATATCATTATTATTTCACTTATGCCTGTTTTTTTAATAGTATTTTCTTCTATGGTTTTCTCAAATATATGACTAAAAAAAAAAAAAAAGAACTCTTCCAATGAGATTGGGTTTGAAAGCAGCTCTTATAGCTGAACTCCGCCTGTTTATCATTTATATGTAATAACTACAATTCTTTAACTAAATATTTTTATAAAAATTATGAATAAAGACATAGGTATGATTATTAAATATTATTAGTTATCCGTGATAGTTCGAGGTGTCTACTTAATTCATTCGAGATATAACAAAAGAATTTGCTACATATTGTTAATCTTTTATAGGTCTACCAAAAAGTTCATGATGGCATATGTCTATCTTTTAACGATACTCTACCCATTTTGGCCATATATAATGTGGTAATTGCAAAGCTATTTAGACGGATACAATATTAATCCTTATCAAGCAAAACGTACATTTCATGCACATATCAATTGATTTTTCCATATAATTCAAATAAATGCAAGCGTGACACACCTGTTTAATAAAGGTTGCAATTCTGTTTTTACAGAGTGAATCATTTTGAAAATTAAAGTCGCAATTTTGTTTTGTGTTGTTCTTATGCAGATAATATATGTTGAAATTGAAAAGCGAATAGTTAATTTTTATAGAGAAAACTGTTTTTGGTTTTCTTCTTCTCTAATATCGGATATTAAATAATGTTCAATGATGAAAAAGTAGGAAGCCAAAAAGATTTGGTTTTTTCTATTTGGAAATCAAAATTAGCTGGTGTCAATTGAAGGTACCCAGCTTCACTCAGGAAGTTGATATAATATTGCGTAATCGTGGAATAAAATGATAAACTTCAAAAGACATTTGTCCTTGACAAATACTTTATATACCAATTTATACAAAAAAGGTTTCAATTTCTTTAAAATACTCCAGAACATGTCATAACATTCCTGTTTCTCAATGACCTACGATGTTCTTGAATATTATAGATTATTTCCGAACATTCCACAACATTCCAGTATTTCCTGATTTTTTTGAGAATTTCCAGTGAGTGAACTCATTTTAAATGAAGAATAGGAGGTTACTTTAACTTATGACCTCCTTGATAATTCTACAATAATATGGGATATTTAAGATGTTTCAAAACAATCCAGACTGTTTCAGAACATTCCAGAATGGTGTGAGATGTTGTGGAATACTACCGAATACTCTCGAATGTTCAGAAGCACGACTATTAGGTAGAAATGAAAAACTTTTTCATGGTTACAAAATCTTTTGATTGTTCCTGAATTTTCTGGATTATTTTAGAAATTTCCGGAACGTTCCAGACTATTCTCAAACATTCAAGAAAATTCGAAGATGTTCTGCAATGACTGCTACTGAATACTCTTCTGATTATTCTGGAACTTTCTAGAGGCTAAGAACTTTCAGCGCTTATTATCCATACCCTACCCTACAGATAATTATGGAAACCTTCTTCATGGTTGAGTTGATGGGACAATAACAGAAAAAAATGTTTGCTACTTCTTGCCAAGTTGGATCGCTACTCATCAATTAAAACAGGATTATTGAAGCAAACTGAAAAAATAACACATTCTCATTTACTGAAAATCAAAGATGTATCAAGGAAATGTCTAACATGTGCGAAGGAGAAGGCCATATCACCATTTATTTTGGTGTTGTTGAAAATATACATAACGTGAAAATTGTGTGGCTAATTTTCATAGTAACATAAACATATTCTTACCGTAATTCATTTTTTCATACAACGCGCATTATAATGTTATTTTCATAACATTTTCATTAGATTCTTCATCAATATATTCAAGGACAAAACACATGCACTACAGGAAAATCCTTAAGGCGCTCCCAGAGCGGTGCATGTGCGAAATTAGCGATTCGAATTGGATTTGAACCATTGGAGATAAAATTCATCTGGAAAAACGTTTGCAGGAAGTTTATTCCATATAAACACAGTTCTCCAAATGGAAGAGTTCTTAAATAGTGAAGTTCGAGGTGTACTGAGTTGAACCTCAAAACGATGAGCAGCCACAGTCCGTCGCGTATTTCTGATATATACCGTTCTTGGTGGAATCAAATGTTTCAAGTCAATTGAACACCTCCCGAGAAATAATCTATAGAAAAGAGACAAATCTCCAACCTTTTTTCGATGTTCCAGGCTATCAAGTGATGTTCGCGTCTCCAATCAGGCGTATCTCTCTTTTCTGGATGGAATACATCAACTTCAGGGTATGTGTGGCGGCAGAGCTCCATATACAGTTCTGATCTGAAGTACTGATCTGAGCTTTATAAAGCATCAGAAGTTGTTGAGGTGTGTATAGTTTTCTGGTTCGGAACAGTGTTCCAAGCTTTTGGGAAGCAGCTTCTGCATGATTGTGCCAAGACATATTGGTGTCCATTTCAAACCCCAACAAACTTATCGAAGCAGAAAGCGGAGTTGTCTGACCTGACATTATTATATCCGGTTCGGAGACATTTATCTTCTTGGAGAAAACCGATGCTTGGGTTTTTGTGGCATTGAATTGAACCTGGTTACTTTCACCCTAATTCGAAATCACTTCTAGATCCCCATTAATATATGCAGCCTCCTGCTGCCGATAAAGATATGCCTCCGTTATATTCATAATAAGTTTAAACGCTTGAAAGTCATATCGCTGACAGTCTCTCTTCGAACTCATTTCTAATATTTTGAAATGTTTCTGAGGTGATGCTAGAACACGTTTAAGTAATGCTGTCTCTAAGTTGAAATATTGTCCCTAAAGAAAAACATAGAGAGGAGTCAAATCTGGCGAACGGGAAGACGATTCCAAGGGACCGCGCCTACCAATCAACATACCTGGATATATTTGGAAAATAATTGAATTTTCAAATTTATCTCAATTGTTGGTCATAATTTCTTGAAAGAGTGTTTCCCAGACATTTATTTTCTCAGAAGACTCAAAAAATATGTGGTCTATGTCTGACCAATATCGCACATTTTGGTGGTCGATATTTCCATTTGATAAAAAGGTGGAGTTTTGCTTTCCAAGCAAATGTTCAAACATTAACTCACAAAACTACATTCTTTTACCAGATTCATTTTTATCAAATTGATGTAATATCTTCAGTTCATAGTGCTGAAACTTAAACCTTTCGAGGCATTTCTTAACGGTGGTTGTGGAGACATTCTCACGAGCAACTATTATCATTGACTCTAGGGGGTTATTCACTACAGACGCAACAATTAACGATTTCTATCTGTTTCTCGTCACGGATAGATTTTCATCCAGCCCCTCTAATAGCTTTACCTACACTACAAGTTGTTTTAATAAGGAGTGCTTCTGTTTTTTCTTCATATCAATAGTGACAGCTGTCAAGCTAACACAATAATCTCTATTACAAGAGTAATAAGGTGTGGATTTTTATCTACATAGTCGATCACAGAGAAATCCTTAATCGGATTAAAAACAATATTCAGCTTTTTTGTCAAATACTCTGCTTCAATTTTATTCCTGAATAAGATTCTTTTCAGTGAACAGTTTCCTTTTCTTAGACATGATAAATTTTGTTTGTGAGGGAAAAAGTTTGGAAACGAGCGTAGCGAGTTGAGCAATTTCACGAACCTTACCTTACTTTTATCACTCATATCATAAATAGCCATTTTGTTGAAACAGAACAGATTGATCAACTGAAAAATTCTTAGTAAAAAAATAAATATATCTACTTACTCTTCGATCTCCACATTGGCTTTATCACTTTGATTTCAACCATAAATACAACGGCAGCAATGATGACAGCTCCCAAAACAGCATTGGGAATGTAATAAAAATACGGAGTGAATATAAGAAGGGCTGCGATCACTAAAACACCGGTATAAAATCCACCCAAGGGCGTACGGACCCCACTTGAATTGTTCACAGCACTTCTTGCTAAGGCTCCCGTACCGGGATATCCTTGGACGAAGGAGTTACCTATGTTGCAGAGACCCAGGGCCAAAAGTTCTTGTGTTGCATCAACAGTTTTGCCGTTTGCTGTAATGAAAAGGTGCGATATGGATCATTTTTAGGTAGATTTTGCCATCAGTAGAAAGTTGGATGAAGTCATTATTATTATAATTGAATCGATTCCTTTGTATCATTTTATGGTTGAATACTTATTTATAAAAATGGAGTGTGTACACCTCGATCTTCTATTGAAAGTTTGAGATGGAAGATTGAAATTGTCATAATTTTGTACGAAACATATTCAGGTTGTCGGACCAAGAAAATGAGGTTGAAAATTTGTCGGATAAGTTATCGACTATTTTTTAGGCGATTATTAGCAATTTCAATCAAATATTTTCCATGATAATAGTTGAAGAATTTTTACAATAAATTTTATTTTAAACGCAATTTAATAAACTTTAGCTTCATCAGTTACTGGTGATTTCAGTTGCAGACCCAGGACAGAGATACCAACCCGCCTATGCGACTGTATTTCGAGCGAAAATCTATGCTATTGAATTGTGTGTAGAGAGATTGGTAGAATTGGTAGAACCCAACCTCACACACAAGCCAATAACATTTTTCTCGAACAGTCAAAAGGCGTTGGAAGCTGTTGGTTCCTACCGAGCAACGTCTAAATTGGTAGCAAATTGCCAAAAACGACTCTCCTCAATAGGAAGACTTAACAAATTTCCTCTGGTTTGGATTCCTGGCCGAACTGGCGAGGAAGGCAGTGAGGCTGCTGACTCCCTTGCAAAGGAGGGTGCTGCAAGTATTGCATTGGTTTAAGTTTTGCCAAACAAACATTGAACTCCTGAATGGCAAGATGATTTGAAGACTTCTGGCAAAATTTTCCAGGATTGGCTCACTCCAAGCCGTTCATTCACCCTTCGAAGCTTGAAACCAAACAGTTGTTGAACTACACTAGGGAGTAACTACGATGTCTAACAGACCTCCTTATAGGTCACTGTCTTCTGAATCATCATATGCAGAGACTCGGACTATTGGAAGACAGTGTGCCTGTGTTTGGAAAATGATGAAACAGCAGAGCATATACGTTGTACCTGCCCTGCTGTGGACCAAATCAGGTATTCAGAGTTTGGTAGAACCACTCTTATCATCTGACCTGAAAGATCATTCACCATATAAACTGATTAGCTTCGTCAAGAAGTTGGGTTTATTTGGTCGAGTTTGAATAGGTGTGAGCCACAATAAACCCTTGCTGGTTGCAGTGGAGGGTCGAATATACTTCCTCACTTTTGACCCAACCCTACCTAACCTATTGTGAATATCGAATTAATAATAATAATAATATTAATAAAGCATACAAGCTAATAAGCCTGATGTGGTCCTTCTCGACCACCAGAGCAGAACGATATTTGTCGTGGAGTATTCAGCTCCTGGCGAGACGAATATCGTCAGAAAAGAGGAGGAAAACGGATAAAATATCGAGATTTTCTCTTCGAACTCCGCAGACTCTATCCAGATCACTCTGTCAAGATGGTTGTTCTGATTATTGGAGTCCTTGGTGGAATGA
>WOGO01008375.1:0-10678 GCA_015342085.1 Leptinotarsa defecta
TCTCTACTCGGGAACAGTACTTTATAAGGCAGTTCGTAGTTGACAGTTGGAGGCATAAAGTCAGAGGTCATTTCCAGAATGCTGTGACTTCCAGTGTTAACCAACAGTCTGTTGTACTCTGCATGAAATTGAGTTGTGCAATTGGCAATGTGCACAAGTCTAGAGGCAGCCCATCTAGCCTATTGTGAAGTAAATAGTTGAATTTCTACCTGAATGATAGAATGCTAGGAACGTCGATTTCTTCGCAGTCATATTTCATTCATCGAACCCAAATCACAATATCTTCATATAGGTAGGGCTTTCTCGACTCCTAAGTGACAAAATTTTATTTGTAGGCACTAGGCTGACAAATGATTAGTTTCAGTATTTCATTCAATGTTCATTCATAACTATTATTTCTTCAACTGTTATTAAATGACATTGTTTTGGATGGAATTCAAACTACCTGAATCATTTTCATTTTTTCTCAGGTGAATATTATCAGCAACTTCTCAACTGACTCCTGGCCATTCATTGTCAACATATTGATGATAACTTTCTCAATATTGCTCGATTGATTATTCATCACTTTCACCTTAGATACATTGGGAATTCGTAATTGAATTCTAGTAGTTGTATGAATAGCTCTTGTGGTTAGATTTTTCATTTGTTCTTCTTTTATAGAATCGACCCAAACATTCATTTATTATTTTTGTATTTTCAATTGACGAAAATAGTATCTACCAACTGAATCTCAGAACTATATACAGAATCTTAAATTAGCTTCATGATTTGTTTTGATTTCCGTGTAGAACTATTTAGCGTGGAAAAAATCGAAGGAAAACGTGGACTAATTGACCAAGCCATCTTGTCAACCTGCTGGTTGAACGCTGCAATCTAGATTGAGTGAAAGTCCCTAGAGATAAAGCAGTTGCTTCGTTCGATTCAAATTCACCAATCATGAGGAAGCGTATGTATGTCATCATCAGTCCACAAAAGTCAATAGATGATCGAAAAAAAGTAACCCCTCCGCATACCCAAGCTATCTGTCGTGTGACAAACTGTGCGACGCGACGGTTGTGCATTCGCACAAAAAACTTACGCGAAACTATAATAAATTCTATCGAAATAACAATGTCAACACCTATATCAATCACACCCATTCAGCAAAATGAATCGAACATCGAAATTCCTCATCGCAACAGCCACTAATTTCCGGATCATCGCCATTCCCTCGTGTAAACCTAAATAACTCAACGCTGGTCAACTAGGTCCTCCGTGTTTTTTCTTGTCCCTCTCTGATTGCCCAAAGTATCCTTTGTTAGATCCCACCGGAGATAAATAACTAACGTGACCGGGAATCGCCATAGCAATCAATGCAGACGTTCACAGTTTCTAACCGAACATTTACTGATAATTTACCGAAAACGAAGTCCGCACTGATTATATCTCTTCCTCCCTTCTTGGAGCTGTGGCGATACGACAATTCACGTTGATGGTGAGCAATTTAATTTCATACGAAATTGAAGGAGATTGTGATTCTACCTGATCTTTCATTGAGTTATTCTCGCTGTTTCGATGTGATCAGGCTGGGGTCAATGTATTGATAACAATCGGGTCCGGCAGTTCCAATTGAATGGTTATGAGGAACTGTAGGTAGAATGACTCATTTGAATATAAGAGATGGGAGACTCCAGAAGAATTCAATCTCCAGTGATTCTAATCCACATGTACTTCTCATGAAGGGCCTTAAGGTTTTTCTGTAGTGCTTTTGATTCGTTCTCAAAAAATGATTCAAGTAACATTTCATGTTGAAATATTCACTGAACAGTTCACAAAACTTTTTTTGATATACTGAAATGCTTCTGATTTGTACTTTATATGATGTGCAGTCCTCTAAGAGAGTGCTGAGATTCTTATGGAAATTCACTTTCCAGGTTGTGTCTTTCCTGGAACGACGAACTGGACGGAAATACCAACACCCTCACAATATGACTGGAAATCGTATAAGACCAGCACTACTTCAATAGGGATTGGATATTGGTTGGATATTGGTTCAATGGTTGGAATATTCAGAGCCTCTTTAGCTCTGAGGTATATTCCCATTAGGTGGAGAGAAGTACAAGTAGTATTTATACCCAAACCAGGTAGGACGGACTACACCTTACCAAAAGCATTCTGACCAATTGGTCTCACATCGTTTTTTTTTAAACTTATGGAGAGGCTATGTGAGTGGTACATAAGAGATGAAATACTAGTTCACAATCTACTTCATCCAAATCAGCATGCATATACTCCGGCCCTTCACCATGTGGTTGGCAGAATCGAAAGATCATTGGACAACGAAGAATCCATCCTGGGTATCTGTCTGTCAGTTTTGAAATCTGTTTTTCTGTTAATCAGCTGAAAAGCAGATTTTAAATAATCATATAATCATAGATATCGAGGGAGCGTTTGAGCTGGTAGTAGGAGAATGGATACTTAAGATGCTCTCTAGTAGAGCAATAAGTATGAATGTAGAATACATCACAATGAGAAAATTGGTCATGAGGAGATGTCCACAGGGAGGGGTCTTATCACTCCTTCTTTGGAACATAGTTCTGGATACCCTGATTAATCACCTCAACAATAATCGATTCTACACAATTGCATAGGCATATGACATAGTTATCTTGCAGACCAGCAAATTTGTGAACACACTGTACGATAGAGCGCAGAATGGGCTCAAATTAATAGAAACATAGGGAACACTAACTGTCGATGAATCCCGAAAAGACTGAGATGATCCTTTTCACCAGGAAAAAATTTTATCGGGCTTAAAATCTCCCTAAATCTTCAAAAGCAAACTGAACTCCTCTGAAGAGGTGAAATACCATGATACCATCCTCGACAGAAAACTAACATGAGCAATGTCGGAGGACATTGGGAGGCGCATGGGGTCTTTCACCCCATGTGGTCACCTGGATCTATATTGCAATTATAAGACCTATGTTAACGTACGGAGCCATTGCATGGGGACCGAAAGTTCTATAAGCAACGGTCATCCAAAAATTATATCAAATATAGTGATTGGCTTGTTTAAACATCACAGGAGCCATGCGAACAACACTAACCGCGGCAATGGAATTAATTATTTACTGGTCTGACCCCTCTGGATCTGTACGTTAAGGAGGTTGCGTTATTAGTCATGTTACGATTGCGCGCGGCTGATGTAAACCTTGAACTAAGAATGGGTCTTTTGAGGCTGAGCCTAAGGCGAGAATCGCTTACTGCGCTACCTCTGCTGAAGGCAACCAGTTATGCAATGAAACCCAGGTTTGTGTTCAATAAACCCTACAAAAAACAAATAAAACAGAACACAGAGTCAGATGCTACAAATGCAGTATGCATTTATAGAGACGGCTCAAAAATCAAAGAATGCTTGGGATGTGGAGTGTACTATAGATGACTAAGCCTAAGGATTTAGTGGGAAATGGAAAAAAATACCAACTAGATGGTATCTCAATCGCCACGAAAACAATGACCAGAAAAGGAATTTCTGATAGCCTCGAACAGATAACGTGTTACCTCAAGGCTAGTACTAGAGTGCCACCAAGATTTAGCCAAAACCTCGGTAGATAATAACATCATCCTAAGGTGGGTTGAAGGGCACTCGCATTGCCATGTTAGGCATGTCCTAAGCGAGTGTCCGGAGTTATCATCAATAAGAGAACGTGTGTTCGGTGAATCTTGGCCTACATCTGCCGACATAAAGGAGATGTTTGCCAGTGACCTCTCCACTTTCCTGGGACGGATGGGCAATAACCTAGGAGGACACCTCCTTGGGAGGATGTACAATGGGTCACATATGGCCTAAGTGCTGTGGGCCTACACTCATCCTTCCTACTTTACAGGTACAGATAATATACGGGTAACAATTTGAATAATATGACCTTCAACGTACTTGATTACTGATCATTTCACACTAGTTTGGGTATGAACTTATTGAAAATTCAGGTAATATAAACGAAACTACCTACCTAATGACGGATTGAAGTCCAAAAGGTGTAAACTTGAAATAAAGTGTAATCTGAAATGAAGTTATGTTTGAATGAATGTTGAAGTAAAATATGAGAGGACCGGCGACCACCTATATCAGTAACCAGGCTGAATGTTGACAGATTTGCCGAGGTCGTCAGTTCTTTAAAATATATAAACATGTGTATTTGTGTAATCAAATCCAAAGCCCTCCCGAGAAGGAGGTGACCAGAAAAAAAATTATTGTTTTTGTTGAAGAAAAAGCGAATGAAGAACTTGAGATTGCAGAATTGTCTAAAGCAAGAGAGCTGCGCCCCTGAACGAAGCTTCTGTTCACGATGAATAGGAGGAGCCTAGCCAAATTCACTCGAATGAGAAGCAACGGCCATAGAAGTTGAAGAGAGAGAGAATTTTCAAACGAATGAAAAAAATTGTGAAACTACTTTCATAAAGACTGACGAAATTTTATTCCAAAATCGGCTGACAGAAAGTAGAGCACGCATGTTTTTCTCATTTGTTATCAACAGGAACATCAAAATATCAATTAATCAATTGATTCTCCAATTATTGATATTTACAATTCAAGATTTTCAGTGAAATGTTGCAATAACTAACTGGTATTTTTACATGAGACATTTTTCCGTACGGTCACAGAGGTTCAATAATTTTTGGAACCAATGAAGAAAACCTACCATTGATCTCAGCTGATTTCAGCAGAAAATTTTGCAAAAGATGAATCAATGCGGTTGATTACGATTCTCAAAGAAAAATTTCAATTGCAAATCAACAAGAGAACCTACTATCAGATATGGAACAATACTCGTAGATGTTGTATTTATTTGGTTTGAAAATGAATGTATTGCTGCACTCATGTTGTTCACTTACGTCACTATTCCTTACTATATTTATATTTAACATAACCTTGCCAATACAAACCGTCGTGATCGTGGAGATTATTTGCAAAATATAATCCACTGTTTCTTGAAATTACTACCTACATAATAAGAAGCAAACGCTAGACCAATGACGTTTAAAACAGTTTCATGTATCCTGAGCAGAGATGTCTGAATAGTGTGTGGGAAGCTCGAAAAACAAAGTCAGATATTCATTCGTTTTTTCTACTGTAATCGAACGATATTCATGTGATCCAATCTGGATCTGGAAACTTCATGCCGAATACAGTCTCACTCTGATGGTCAAGACGAATTACATCAAGCTTTAATAGCTTGAATGAGTCTAAGGGTGGAAAATAAAAGTTTCAATGTTTCATTATAATCATAATTGTTATTACCGTTACTTATTTTGCCAAAAAAGTTGCAGTTGTTGGATCCTGTAGCCTGTATTCGATACACTGGCAAAAATTGTGTGACGTTAGTAGACACATTACCATTATTACTATCATCATCATGATTATTATTATTATCATTCTATGATTGTGCTGGTTGGGCCCTGTCCATGAGAGCCCGATACATTTAGAAGGGCGGCGCCACAGCATTATCAACCAATGACCACTCTCCACACCATAGAGCAAGTGATCATTGGGCCCCAGACTCATGTGACCTGAGCAAGAGCAGTGGGCCAATGCTGATAGCCTTCTCCATGATCTTGGGATTCAAAAGTAGTGAGGGCATCATTCCATCATTCACTCCAATTATCTGAACAATCATTTCAACAACATGTTCTGGATGAAGTCTTTTTTCGGAAGATATTCATCTCGCGAGGAGCAAAAAACTCCACGACAAATATCGTCTTGCTCTGATGATCGAGAAGACCTACATCAGGCTTATTACTATGTATGCGTCTGAGGGTGAAAAATGGATAGTTTCAATAAATGCGGTACTTCTCGTTCCCCACAACGGATTCATTATCCTTCGGAGCGTAGAGAAACACCGGTGTCTCGTGAATAATGTAAAAGTGCAGTTGATTCAATGAAGCTTTCTCAGGGCGGTGTTTTGTCGAATATTGTGAGCAGAGACTACATATTCTGAACATGCTCTGATAGAAGGTGCTTAGCAGCAGATCCAGCCTCTTGCCTGGAACTTCTTTCTCTATAACCATCACGTGACTACGGTAGATCGAGGTATCAGAGACACTATCCTGGCAGGCCATGATGTGCTCCTCAGTTTCCCTCTCCAGCCCACTAGACCTGAGGAAAGCAAAAGGCAGGCGCTTTGATAAGCCAAGATTTTAAAAACTGTTGAAGAGGACCCTATGCGTTGGATTATCTTTGTGTTACCGCAGGAGTGGAGTGAGCTCTGCGGATTACACATGGGTCTTTTGCTGGATGGTAACAGAATTGTGATCACTTCGTTCAGTGTCGAAAACGGTACCAAGTTCATCAGCCGCTCGAGCAACTGTCCTAAAAAGTCAAGTGGGCAACTGAGTAGCTTGAGACAAATATATGTGAGTCAGCCACTGGAGCCTAAAACATAATGGATTCAGGCGAGTATTCACAGGAATTCATCCAACTATAGAAGTTGTACTTGAGCCATGTTGTTAAACCCTTGTAAATAGAAGGTTTTTCGACTGAGTTATATACGTAATCGAATCTGGAATATAGTCAAAAGTTGAACTTGACAGTATTTAAGGTGAAGCTTTACTCAATCTCTCATAATATTGAAATTTCGGATCTATGAGTTGCTTCAATTACCATACTGATGAAACATGGGGCTTGTTTAATTCGATTTGTCGAACTCTGCGTATTTTCTAATGAGTAGTCAGATTGGTGAATGATGATGAATAAACAAATAAATATCACAATACTCAAGATTATTTTTTCATACATGAATTTCGTCACTAATATTGTCTATAGAAAATCATTCCTCGAATGCATGCGAGTTTTATGTCTGAAGAAAATAACAATCTCACCATTCCTCGTTACAAAGTATTTCAAACGGTACTAATTTATTTTCTATTTGCTTCGTCCGATTTCATCTCAATTAAAATCATGAGCAAGTTCTTTGTGTCGTTTATTGGAAATAACTTTCTTTGATACATAAAACGGCAAAACTCACAAAGGACGAGACGAGTAAAATAAATTGAACTTTGCGAGTCAAGAGAATCATTTGTTCCATAGCACTCCTGAACAACTACTTACATTTCCGATTCATTTCAAAGAACGAAAAATCAAGAGGAATATATTTTAGATCCGGGTTGAACCGCATTTGTAATTTTCATCTTCTCGGCTCCTACTCCTACTTTGGAGTCATTTTCAAGAATCTGTATTTACATGACTCTTGGACGAGGTCCCAATCTCCCTTGCACCCAAGTCTCGTCACTAGCTCTATGCTTGCTGTGTTTAGCTCTATTTTCACACTGATCACTTTGCTGTTCGTGCGAAAATTAATATTTTTGGACAGGAATAGAGAGGTAGATGTATTGTGGCAGGTGTCCAGTCTACCCGACAGGGTACCTGAGTTATTTTCAGGTATCTTGCATGACAACAATGACCTCCATGCTTGTGGTAGTCTCTGCGAATCATCTCGTTTGTTAAGGCAGTTGGGACGTTTTTTAATTTCAATTGCTTCACAAATTATCCTGGTCTAAAGATTTTTCTCCGTAGCAATGGTCTTGGTGTTTTCCAAACTCATTGTATGGCCTGTTTCCTGGTGCTGTTTGAAGAGAGATGCAAGATACCTGAAAATAACTCAGGTACCCGGCCCGGCAGATCGGCCATTTGCCACAATACATCTACCTCTCTATACCTGTCCAACAATGTGAATTTTCGCCCCGAACAGCAAAGTGACCACAGCTGAACACAACCAGCATAGAGCTACTGGCGAGACTTGGGGGCAAGGAAGATTGCGACCTCGTTCTTGAGTCATGTAACTACAGTTCCCAGTGATTGAGAGTGAAATGGGTCCAAAGCAGGAGCCGAAACGTCGAAAAGATGAAAATTACAGACGCAGTTCAACCCGTGGATCTAACACTTCACGAATTCAATCCTAAATACATCGGTGTACTGAAATTGAAGATCGATTGAGTGTTGTTGAAGTTTTTATGAAAACTAAGTTTAATCAATATATTTTTATTTTCCATCACCTGAAATGTTATCATCATATAGAAGGTTCAAAATGTGAACCATTCAGGTCCATACAGAAGTATAAGCGATTTTCGAAATGTATTCGCACATTTCTCAACATTTCTGGAGTCACTGCATACTAGAATTTGAAACGAAATGAAATTATGAAATAATTGATAAAAAAAATTGCAGAAAATAACAAAATGAAAAAAGGGAAACGATATATTGAACAACGTGGTTGATTTCAGGCACTCAACATCTCGCCACTCCCCCTCTTTCCTCCTAGTTTCCAATGCAGTGCAACGTTGACTATTTTCACTATCAGTGGCTTTCATATATCCACTCTAATCTGAATGAATGTGTCACTGGTTAGTATGAAGGCAGCTTATTTGAATCTTCTATCGAACCAACGTTTGTGGAAATCCCAGCTTTGAACCGTTCAATGTTTTTTCATGTGCTTGTAGTTTCATTAACGGCCTTTTGATTCCACTGACATGAAATATGTCGTAATTACATGGTTTTCGGTGAATACAGTTATTGCAATCGCAGCCAGCATTTGGTCACTTGGTTTACATAAGCCTGCTACGAACAGTGTTCTCCCAGGTTATAAAGTTGAAGTAAGACCCTATTCTGATTATTCTCAGTATTTTCAATAGTTTCAACATTCATTCCACTTTTATTTAGGTCATGTCCCTGTTAACAATTTTTCAGATAAACTTGTAACATTCACCCTGTAAATACTTGTTCACTTTTTTTATAGCTCTTTTACGGATTTCAAAACAGACACTTGTGTACCAATTTCGAACTTATAATAATAATAGGTCTTTATTCCCAGAATGATACGAAAAATAAATGTGAACATTTACTAAAACGGAATAGGATGAAGATCAGTTGATACCTTCCAAATAATAAAGTAATGAAATACGATAAAAATTTTGGAAGTTCAATGCTCTTTTATATATCATGAATGGAGGATTTCAGAAAACGTTTTCATCATAGTGTTATTTTCAAAATCATCCATGAAATCTCCCAAAATAATTATTTACATGAAAATCAGGAATACTCTCTGAATACATGGTAATTACACCAATAATAATTGTTTTGATAATCAATGCAGTAGAACAGAAAACAAATAATGGAAGATATACATTACATGTCAGCATGATGAAATAATAAATGCATGAATGTTTGTCAGACTCTGTCAACAATGTCAATATTCTCTTAGCCTAAATGGTTCTCAATCGAATTAGTTGTATTTGAGGCGTTCGGTTGTTCCTGTGGCATATCATTTAGAATTTATGACCAAATACCATTCATGCAGATCAAAGGTTCATTCTCTGCACTGCATTATAACTGTATTACCTTCTGTACTCAGTTTCATTATTCTCCTAAAGATTAAGGGCAGAACTTCCTGATCTTATTTCGTCTAATGCCCGCTTAGAGTACTCAGTTATTTCAATAACATATTAGTCTCGCCTGGAGTTCAATTAAACCTGTATTCTGAACAAGACTTCACAATATTGAGAGTATCTATCATTTAAAATTACCAATAATCAACATTTGTTTTGAAATTAATCTGATGTGAAGGACGAATCTGATAATTTTCAACAAGTTGAATATCAATATCAGTTTCCAATCGGCTCAAAACAGCCGCAAGTCGCCGCGTTCGATAACGTGCAAATAATTTCTCTTTTTAACACGCTTTTATCAGCTATACCTGTTTGTTTGTATCCGACTCCTTTGGACTCGATTTTGACTAACTTGAAACAGACAGATGTATTTTAAACTCTGTACACTACAATAATTTCATAAGATACACTTCATATTGTTGATGAGGCCACATACCTTGGCGTTTTATTTGATTCTAATATGAGGTTTGAAAAACACACCAACAAACTCATTCAACTAGCCTATGCCTTCCTCAAACTGATATATGATAAAAGGCACTGCCTATCAATTTAAATGAAAAAAATGTATGAGAGCTCAATACTAGCACTATTGAATTTTGAAGATACTCTTTATGGGCCGAACTATAAATAAAAAAATCAGAAAGTCCAGAATTCTTGTTTGAGACTTATATATGGAATGAAAAGAAGAAACAGAATATCTCACAAACTTAAAGAAGTTGGATGGCTAAATATGAAGAATATAAGAAAACTACATGCTGCCTATATATAATATAAGATTATCTTATATAAAATCCCTTCGTACTTGCATAAGAAAGTAACGTTTCGAACCGATGTTCATAATATCATCATCAGGTTCAAAGGCTCTTTAACGCCCTCCATTATCACAATCCAGTTATTCACCCGATCCTTCAGTTACCAAATAGCTAAAGTATTCAATGCTATTCCTGAACTTTTAAACTGCCACCCTCTCAGTTTGAAATCAAATTGGATTTTTTTTAACAAAATCAATAACGTGATGAACTTTTCACCATTCCGCTTTTCTTGTTCTTCTTTGAGCAATTTGTGACCAATAATAGTTTGCTTAGTTTTGAGTCATCGCCATTCACTGATCATTATCCATGTATTCATATACTTATGTTAATTCTATGCTACTTTAATATCTATGCAGAGACTTTTTCAAGTTAAGTGGAAGAACAGTTCAGCAGTTATTTGCATAGCTGCGAAAATTGAACTTTGCCTTTTACTATATTTT
>WOGO01008376.1:0-10678 GCA_015342085.1 Leptinotarsa defecta
AATCACCTTCAAACAAATTCTGGAAATGACCTCTGACTTCATACCTCCAACTGTCAACTACGAATTGCCTTATAAAGTACTGTTCCCGACTGAATCCTACGGGAGAAGAAAATGTCAAGAGCAGATATTTGTAGGTTCACAGATGGATCAGAAACACCTATCGGTTCTGTTGCAGGTATTTTCAGTCGGAGACCCAGGACAGAGATATCTACTTGCCTAGGAACCTATGCGACTGTATTTCAAGCGCCAATTTACGATATTGAATTGTGTGCGGGAAGATTAGAAGAATCCAACCTTAACACAAGTCAATAAAAATATTCTTGGACAGCTTTATTTTAAATCTCTGAAGAGGAGCAATTGTCGGTAAAACTGGAAGTGATAGGTGAGTTATGTGATGGAATCGGCCGATACTTGATGAACATCCATAACGTATTCAAGAAATCCTTCTTCGTGAGATTTTCACTGAAAAGTTTTACAAAAACGCAACACGTGTTTCGCTATTCATTAGATTATTCAGGCGTATCTACTAACTTAGTATAGACACGCCTAAAGAATCTAAATGAAATACGTGTTGCGTTTTTGTAGAACTGTTCAGTGAAAATCTCACAGTGAAGTGTTTCTTGAATGTGATAGGTGAGTGAAAACTATGTGAAACTACTCATTTTCACATACCATTTACCTGTCTCAAATCTCAACTTGATACACCCAATATTCTGAAAGTTATGTACTTCCTGCTTCAATAGATTCGTTGATTTTACTGTTGTGAAAGTAGAATACGACAAAAATTGTTCATGTCTGTGCCGAGAAATCATCATAATGAACCTCATACTATATCACAATTAGAAATTGTAATATTGAAGCACAATCACTAAATATCTTTTTTTCATGGTTATTTCATACCTATTTTCAAGGCACGAATGAAAATCTCAACCGGTGATTAAGTTTCCAACCGGATGCAATTCGTGTTCAATCTTTCTTTGGCGTTCCATAGTTAATTACTTGCGAAACTCTGAAAAAGAAAAATGGGAGTTTGACAGAGTATATTTACATATTCATAGAAAGTTTCACTTATGGAACTCTTAAATTCTTTTAAGGTAGATAATAAGCGATAAAAAATTATGCAGTCGTATAAATGTTATATATAGTTGCTGATAGTACAATATATTGAGAGTTTAGAACCAGTTCTATGCTAAGAAGTTACCACAGTCTACTCTCGTTATAATAAATATGAGGCAGTTTTCAGGAAACGTCAGAAAAATAAATAAGTGACTCAAAAATTTGATTTCGAAATAGTAACGATAATAATTCTTCATTGTGCTCTTATACATTCATGTTCACATAAGCCAAGAAACAAAAACATTCGAAACATTCGAAAATTGAATTGTGATGTTCAAATTTCTTCAAGACATACATATATCAACTTTCTTAGGTATTACAAATACCCTTCGATTCAATTCAACATATGACCCTCATAAAAGGCTGCTTGATCTCACGATCAGTAACTTCAATCTCAACATCCATAGATAATCATCATCATTAAAATGGACACCAATATATCTTGGCACAATCATATCGCTAGAATTGCAGAAGCGAACATCACTTGCATTCTTGATAGTCTGGAACATCGAAGAAAGGTTGGAGATTTGCCTCTCTTCTATAGGTACTTTTACCGAAGGTGTTCGAGGGACTTGGCACATTTAATTCCACCAGGAACGGTACATATCAGAAATACGCGACGGACATATTCACTGTTTGAGAACTCTCACAATTGGAGAACTGCTTTCATGTGGAATGAACTTCCTGAGAACGTTTTTCCAAATGGATTTGATTTCCAGCGATTCAAATCCAATGTGAAGCGCTACTTCCACACCACAGGCACCGCTCTTAGAGCGCTTTAAATATTTTTCTGTAGTGATTATGTTTCGCCCTTAAAAAATCATTCATAGATGAAGATTCATATCATACGTCATTGGTCATTAATTTCAATGTAAAAAATAATGTATTTCGTTTGAGCTTTCCCTCTAATTGTCAAGATCTCTAGAACTGTTTCTATCTGTAAAAGTTGTGTATATCTACGTCCTCATCTGAACATTACAAATAACGGTTGTCTATATAATGATCTGACTATGAATATCAAATAATGGAAAATTTGTTTTTATACTAGAAATGTCAATAAAATAGAATATTTTTATTCATCAAGTGGTGAAAGCCTTTTCCAAAAACCTGGAAAGTAAGTTCTGAATTTGTCCACTTGAAAGAATCAGGTACCTGAAAATAAAGTGTTCCATTCTCATTTAAACTCATTCATTTTGTATCACACTGTATGTATTTATATTGACGCGAATACCTTCGAGTATCGGGCGTGCATGTGTGGTACCACGAAACGAGGGACTTACCGCCTCTCTGACCAGTGTCTAAAAATCTGCTGGCGCATCTATGTAGCTCAACTCACCATGGTATGTTATAAAAGTACAATACAGTGATATCATTTCTAATATATAAAGTCTCAGTAACCTTATTATATACAGTCTGCTAAAAACACCACCTACAAAGTCTATGAATATTTTTGAAATATTCATAAATCAAAGGTATTTGATATTGAATACGTAATAATAAATTCAGATGATTACCCAAAATATTGTATGGAAACAACTTCTCACTGAATGTACGAATGTGTCGGCTGGTAAATAAGAAACGCAAGAATAATGAAGAATATTTCATCAACACACTAACAAAGAACAACTTTCTTGTACCAACATAGTGGTTTCGTTGCGTTCATACTGGAGAGTCATTGTTCAGTAGCTACATACTGTGTTTATCGATGTAACATCATCAATCTTCGAACGAGATGAATGGGTCTGTGGGTCTTCTTCAAGCCGGCATTCAAACTGACGAAGCCAAGCTCATGAAGTATGTAACATATTCGTAAATTCGAACAAAATTCAGCTGCAGCTGAAGATCTATTTTTAGTTTCAACTGCTACAATTGCAGCATCTGAATTGGTTACCAACTTGCAATGGATGCACTATGTAACTATAAGCTGAAATACTGGAATCATTTCCAATAAAGAATTTACAGCAAAATCCTTGGATAATTCACAAATATTTTTCGAATTATCCAAATCTACCTGAATCTACAAAATTGAGAAGTGACTGGGAGAAAGATATCAGCACTGACAACAGTTTGAACAGTTCCATACCGTCATTGAAAACTTTTGGACTCACTGATTTGGGAAAAACTCTCAGAAAAGCGAAACCAAAATTCACAGCGTAAGATGACAAAATTCTGAGCTTTCTAGTAAAAGATCGTGCATATATTTTTGCAAAGCCACTTCAATTAATTTTTAACATGGCCTTAAAGACTGCGTGTTTTCCCGATAGATGGAAAGTATCTAAAATATGTCCAATACTGAAATCAGGAGATCCAAATAACATTCTGAACTATCGATCCATAACAATTCTGTCCAAGTTTGCAAAGGTCTTTGTAATGTTTCTGTATAACAACATTTTTCTTAAAGTGAGAAATAGTATAACTTTATATTAGCATGTTTTCATCAATAAACGTTCAACAATAACTAATCTCATGTGTTTTACACAAACGGTCAGCACTTCGTTAGATAAACAGCTACAGGTGGATACAATCTATACAGATTTCTCAAAGGCCTTTGATAAATTGAACCATCAAATTCTACGGAATAAACTTTTTTCTGTTGGCTTCGATAGTCAAGTGTTGAATTTACTACAGTCTCATCTTCAGAATCGTACGCTATTTGTAGAATACAAAGGACACAAATCAACAAAATTCACTTCAACTAGTGGTGCTCCTCAAGGAAGTAATCTAACTCCTCTTCTATTTTCTTTGTTTACAAATGATATTGTTTCAAATATCTCTAGTTACTCTTTGCTGATGACTTGAAGATTTTCAGAGTCATTAATCAATCGAGGACTGTCTTATTCTGCATAAGGAAGTTAATTCCATACATGAATGTTGCATACTAAACAAGCTTCCACTAAATATTCAAAAATGTAAATTTATGAAATACATCCTCAAACACAACAATATACAGTTTGACTATGCAATAAATGACGTCAAATGACAAAGCACAGAAACTAAAGATCTGGGCATCATATTCGATGAGAAACTTCACGTCACAAATTGATCAAATCACATCTTCTAAAAAAAAATGCTTGGCCTTATCTTCAGGACGTGTAGAGACTTTCAAAAGTAAGAATGTTTTATAACACTTTTTAATGCGTATTATTTGTCCGATCTCGTCTGGAATATGGCTCCCTAATCTGGTCACCTACATACAATGTGCATATACAGCAACTCAAATCTTCTCAAGGAATCTTTAAGAAATACATGGCTTACAAAGTTGATGGAGCTTACTCATCCCAAGGAATTGATAATAAAGGGTTGCTAAAGAGATTTGCCCTCTTATTCTTAGGAAACAGAAGAACATATTATGCCGGTATCTTGATATATAAATTGATTCATAATCTGGTTGACTGCATAGATTTGTTATCCCAACTAGAGTTTCACGTACCGAAACGAAGTTGTAGAAATGAAATATTTTTCTATTTGCCTTTGCCTAGGATCAACGTGTTAATAAAATCCCCAGTTTATAACATCTGTAAAATGTATAATGTATAATGTAGAATGTGATATTTTTGTTGTTCCCTTTCGACGCTTCAAGTATATAATTCGTAACAAGCTATTTTTTATGCAAGTCGAACTAAAATCTAATTACAACCCATGAGTGAAATACTGTGTTTCAACTCTCTGCACACTGCCAATTCTATCAGAATTCTACAGTGTATGTTTTTTTTAATATTATATGAATGTATCACTGTTTGTATAATATACTACTTGATTGATTGATATTACTCTGCTGATTTTATGTGCTATTCGTCATATTCCATTGTACTCATACTTAGTCATAGCTGTAAACTTAATTATATTTGTCTTGAATTGGGATTACTCCTGTTAGACAATAAACCTTTTTTTTAATGGATCAAAGGATTTGCATCAAATTTGTGTTGACAGTGGCATATGATGATTGTACTCTGATTCAAGAAAAATGTTTACATGTGGCACGAGCTTTTCATAGAATATCAAGAAGATGTGAATGATGACACTCGACCTGTAAGCCCCAGAACATCAACAACCGATGGAAATGTTGGTAAAATGTTGTCAACGGCGAACCAGATTTTCTTAAAAGGGTCATAACTAGTGAGAAATCATGTGTTATGACATATGACAAACCAAAGTCCGACCGTCCCGGAAGTATCCGAAATATAATGAAATTTGTGCCTAATTTCTACAATAATTTTAATCTTCCATAAAATTTTATTTCAGTTTCATTCTCTTCTGAATTCTGCTACTAGACATTTTTATTGTTACAAATGTTCATTTGAATTCGTTTTATTATGCACAAAGAAACATTACATGCTTATCATGGTATAATTGTTGGTTTGGTTTCGTAACAATATGACACGCCAACAGATACCTAAATATGTTTTTTCATAAAGGTCAAAAACATTTTTTTCAGTGCCACTTATTCAATCAGAAGTAGTTGTGGTCAACAACCAACAGTCGACAGACTCTATTAGTTTGCGATACACTCCAACACCGCCAAGTTCGTCGAAATTCGACATCTACAGGTTCTCACTCTCCGAGTCCAACATTCCCGACCAAGAAAAGACTGCTAATGATTCCGATAGATTGGTTACTTTTACTGGGCTGGTACCAGGAAGACTCTACAATATCACAGTTTGGACGGTATCTAACAACGTTGCTAGCCAACCTTTGCAGAGACAAGATAGGTTATGTAAGTATATCATTTCTTCAAAAACACAAATACAGTAACTGTTGTTTTCAGATCCGGAACCAATTACCGGTATTAACTCAACTTATGTATCTGACACAGAAATAACCCTAAGCTGGTCTTTTCCTCGCGGAGAATATAATGCATTTGAGGTACAGTACCTTACGACTGAGAATATCTTTATCCAAAATCTGACTCGTCACAACTCCATCAACATAAGTGACTTGAAACCTCATCGAAACTATACGTTTACGGTTATTGTGAGAAGCGGTACAGAATCAAGCATCCTGAGGAGATCTTTGCCAGTTTCGGCTATTTTCACCACCAAAGAATCTGTACCAGGAAAAGTTGACAAATTCGAACCAGTTGATATTCAACCTAGTGATATTGTTTTCGAGTGGACTCTTCCAACGGCGGAACAAAATGGAGTTATAAGGAAGTTTACTGTGACCTATGGATTAGAAGTAGGGAATTTCAATTTCTGGGGGAGAATTAGAACTCATTTTCTAATTTTAGGGATCTTCTCATACTTTATCTCGGAATTTCAACCCAACTGAATTCAGAGGAGTTATAAGACAGCTGGTTCCTGGAAAGACTTATGTTTTTAAAATCCAAGCAGAAACTCGAGTTGGTTTTGGGCCGGAGACAGTTTGGAAACAACGGATGCCAATTCTGGCTCCTCCTAAACCTAGTATGCAAGTTGTACCAACAGAGGTTTGCAAGAGTTCCACTACCATTCAAATCAGATTCAGGAAAAATTATTTCAGTGATATAAATGGACCTGTAAGTTTGCCTGAAACATTTTTGAAAAATAATGTAGTGGCCCAGTGAGTGATGAAAATAAAAAATTAGTTCAGACCTACGAATCCAAAACTAATTGTACGAAGGGATGCAGTTACATTCAAACATCTATACAATGTTTCTGTGTCTTTAGATTTGTTCAAAAATCTTCAATCATCAATTATTACGATTTATAAAATTCTAACCTACCTCTTATACACATTATCGAGCCTAGACGAAATAAAGTGAACCATTCGTTAAATGCTATTGCAGTCCAATTATATTTTCAGTATATGGCCACTACTCCTCATTACTTCATTCAACATTCATAAATAACATTGTGATAACATATTTAAAGGTGAAGTTATATGCAATCATTGTGGCAGAGGATCATTCGAAAAATGCCTCTGGTCTGGAAATGCCAAGTTGGCGGGATGTTCAAGCATACTCGGTGTGGCCTCCCTATCAAGTGATGGATCCTTACTACCCATTCTCGAATAGTTCCGTTGAAGACTTCACAATAGGAGGACAGTCTTGTGATATAAGGCATGTTGGGTACTGTAATGGTCCCTTGAAATCTGGATCCACTTATAGAGTTAAAATCAGAGCTTTCACTGCTCCAGATAAATTCACAGACACCAGTTATAGTTTCCCAATTCAAACGGGTAAGTGGTAGATATTAACATTGAAAAAATATTGATTGAAAATGTTCCATGCGTTCGTAAGGATTGATTAGGCTGGGTGAGTTTTCAAATGTTCTCTAGTCATGATAATTAAAATTCTGAGCCTAAATTTTGGTACAAATCAGTGAACTCATGTTGCAGATCAAGATAGCACCCCCATTGTACTTGGCATAGTCATCCCCCTTGTTCTAATCGCAGTTCTGTTCATAAGCATTATAATTATAAGGAGGAGAAGGTCTGCGGGAAAAAGGAAGGCTACAGAATCCAGATCGAATGACAACATGTCTCTGCCTGACTCGGTGATTGAGACTAGTAGACCAGTCAGAATTGAAAATTTTGCCAATCACTACAGAATCATGTCTGCTGATTCTGATTTCAGGTAACCAGCTTGAAGTGTCTTTCACTAATTTTGAGGTAAATTAAATTTCGGTATAAACTAATAATAATTGAGAGAAAGAAAAGAAACAAAGGGGTGAGAAAATGATCCAGAGCAAAAAACAAGTTTAAACATTCAAATTATGTTTTCGAAATAAACATGACTCAAATCTCTTAAAAAATCTAAGGGTTTCGAATATTATTGATTTATTTATTTATTTTCGACATTGCCTATTTGTTCACAAAATAATTAACAAATTCACACATATGTACTGTAACAATAATCTATAACTATCAGCTATATATAAGGAAAAAAATCAAAGAAAGGCAAAAATAAGCCAATCAATTACGATTTTTTCACAGTATTTTTAAATGATTCCAAAGAAAAATTGAAAAAATCTAAATATAAATTGTATGGGTTTGCAAATCTCAAAATTATAACTATAGACTCATTCTGGCTATAGTCGGTATGACAAAAGAGTACTTTGAAAATTTCTTTATTATACTTTTAAAAGTAACATGTTCCCGAGAATGATACCATTGATTATTTTGTGAATTAGTGTAAGATCTGATTCTAATCTTCTATGAGCCAGAGTATTCAAGTTAAGGGTGTCCAATATAAATACGAAGGACATCACATTGTTGAGTTGAATTCGATTCAACTCAGCAATGTTCAATCTAACAATTGAACAAACAATATATGCTTTTTAAGTGAGAGAGATGATTCCTGTGCGGATCTAAGAGTCAAACCTAACATTTTTAGTGCTCTAGAAGTAACATTGGCAAAGTAGGGTTTGAATGACATTTTTGGGTCAAGAGTGAGTCCTAAATCTTGAGTGTATTTGTTGTTTCCAGTTCCCATTGCTTGATATTATATGAACGATTTATGAAATTTTTTTTGGAAAAAAGTTCATTTATGACATTTGTTTATATTCAGTTGCAATAAGTTTACATGACAGGTACAAAGTTTAATGAATCATATTGTAACAATTCAGTATCAGATCAAATATTGTAAACAATCGATTTATTGGAGTGGTTTTATATTATTCAATAATCAGCCAAAGCCTTTGAAAAATTTTCTAAAAAAATCTAAAAAATATCTTTTGATATAAATTACTATCTTATCATCAATATATCATATTTTAGTTTAAACGAATTTAAACTTTCATTTGTTATATTATTCTTTCTCTCCATAATATTGTATGTTTTTTAGGAAAAATGAATTATTTTTATTATTAAAATCATATTATCATAGATGAATAATTACAAATTAACAATTTATAGGTATTCAATGAACAGAATGCAGATTATTAATAAATAATTGAAATTTGAAAGTGTTTTCTTGGTGTATGTTAGAAGTTTAGATTTTCTTCACCTAAAAATTTGAACACTGTAGATGAAAAACTAAAAGAAATATAAATGAAATGGTCAATTATTGGAATAATAGTTAAAACAGCAATAATATCAAAAAAAAATGAACAAAAATGAAAGGCAAAAAATTTCATTTCTGATCATGATTTTTTTTTCGGAAATTAGGGTTCTCACAATTTTTTGCTATAAATTTTTGCTCGATTTTCTTTTTTCTGGACATTACTTCTGTTTCAATTAATTTAACTGAATATTTGAATAATTTCAACATTCACTCATTTTTATTTTATTTGTTCTGTCATAAAATTCCAGGTTTATATGTTGATGAACAACTATTCTTATATTTTCTTTGTTTTTAATAGGTTTAGTGAAGAATTTGAGGAACTCAAACATATAGGAAGAGACCAACCATGTACCTTCTCAGATCTTCCATGTAATAGACCCAAAAATCGCTTTACCAATATTTTACCATATGATCATTCACGGGTCAAACTTCAGCCTGTAGATGATGAAGAAGGCTCAGATTATATCAATGCTAACTACGTACCAGTAAGTTAAATTCATTAAATAGTAATGTGTTGTGGATCAAGTTGACAAAATTCCCACGTTGTCTCATGTTTTGAAGATGTTCAACTACAAAGACTCCAATTTCATTTTCGTTTTTCATTTCAGGGTTACAATTCCCCAAGAGAATTTATTGTAACTCAAGGTCCCCTACATTCGACCCGCGATGATTTTTGGAGGATGGTCTGGGAATCCAATTCAAGGGCCATCATAATGCTAACGAGGTGTGTAGAAAAGGGTAGAGAAAAGTGTGACCATTACTGGCCCTACGATACCATGCCAGTATACTATGGGGATATATCCGTACAAATACTGAATGAGTCTCGCTATCAAGACTGGAATATTAGCGAGTTCATGGTGTGCAGGGTAAGTTAGAGACAGTTTCATCTTGGACACATTCCATTAAATTTCGATGATTAGATGTAGATATATTTTCTTGGTCCATTTAAAAGAACTTTCACATGTTATGGGACAAGTCACGAAACAACTCATATAAGTAAAAAAATACACATTTTTCACTTTAACAGATTCAAAACATAATATATACAAACGAATACATATATATATGTATATATACATATACAGATGTATACATATACACACATATATATTGCACATTTAGGAACATTTAAGAACTTGAACGCATCAAAACGACTCTGTTTAAAAAAAAATAGTGAACTCATCAATATTGTATGGACTTATATCTAACATAAGCACCTTGATATTATATTCAAAATCTTCCAACTTGCTAAATCTTTTATATTTATCAGGTAATATATTATACAGCCTAAGGCCCATTATTTGTTATGATTTTTGACACCATGTTGTACGATTTCTTTGAATATGTAGATCATTTTTTATTCTTGTATTATAATGATGTACCGATTCATTTTTCATGAACTTATTTAAATTTTTGTGTATATACATCAATAGTTTAACGATAAATAAACCATAAACCGTGAGAATATCATACTCTCTGAATAGTCTTCGACAGGAAGTTCTTGAAGATACGTTAGCAATGTTTCTTATTATTCTTTTTTGTGTTATGAAAATATCCTTCATAGAAGACGAGTTACCCCAA
>WOGO01008377.1:0-10677 GCA_015342085.1 Leptinotarsa defecta
GAAGGATCTATTCTGGGTCCACTCCTTTTTTAAATATACAATTATACAGTTGAATTATTTGCTAATGATACAACAATTATATGCTCTTCAGATAATCCAACAAAATTCATGATAATATAAAAACAGACATGGAAACAATTTTAGGTTGGTTTCAAGAGAATAAATTAAATCTAAATTTTTAAAAATCTTTGTATATTAATATTTCTAAAATATTATTGAACAGGTAACCAATTTTATAATTATTCATAACAATTCAATAAGTTTACCAATTCTAACGAATTCCTAGGATTATATTCCTAGGATATATATTCCTAGGTAATATATTGGTATTCTATTCAAAATCAGGAATTATATTTCTCTTTAATTTTTGAAAAAATATTTATTTCAGTCTTATATACTCACAAATACATTATCTATTTCCATTTAAGAATCAGCCAATAAATCCACAATAAAACTTTTAAAATATTTACAAAATAAAACTATCAAATGCATTTATAAATTATCGTACTCAACACCAACAGTGAATTTGTATAAACCAAAAAATTTAGTAGATTTGAGAACACTATACAAATAAATAATTTGTTATTTCCTTCATCCATAACTAATAAATCAAAAATTTCAAACATAAATTTCATAGAAGGGAATACTATTCATAGTCATAACACTAACACTAGACAAACAAAATTATTATCAGTTAGTAATTTTAAATGTAATTATAGACAGAAATCAATTTTCTGAAGAAATAACAAAAATATAGAACTGCTTTCATATTAAAAAATCAATTGGAAAAGTATTTAATGAATTTAATGAAAAATACAGGTATATATGATTTTCATATAGCCAGAATCATGTAAATATGTTTATATTGAATATGGATAATTTCACATTTGGTTGTTTGTCCATATTGATTATTCTACTTGTTTTTTCTTATTCAATTATTCACAAACTTGAATGTTCACTGCTTATCTTCTCATTACTTCAATATGTCATTATTTTGTTTAATTAGTATCTTCAGTTAATTTAGTTAATCCATCCATCCAATGTTTCTTGGAATAATAAAAATAATACAATACAATGAATGTTTATTGCGAAATTTTCACAAAATGAATTCAAGTCACAACACGCGTTGTTGAGTATCAAACACTGAGTATTGAACCAGTTTGAAGAACTTTGGAACAGAAAATATAAAGTTTTGTTGAACGAATGGATTTTTATTAAGTAGTGGTCAATTCAATCATATATGTAAGTTACATTAAACAAAGATCAAGAATATCGTGAACCAATCAATCTAGCAATAACAAGTTTCTCAAGTGATTCAGAGCTTTATTGATTTTTTATTTTATCTTGATATAATTGTTCCAATAGGCGGACCAAAGCTCAGTTCACTATTCAGAGAAACAAGAATTGGTTCAGAAAATCGAGCAAATGGATAGCAATTATGAAAAGCAAGGATAGCTCACAAAATGGAAGTCTTTTTATCTTTTGTAACATCTGTTGAGCCGAATTACCATTTTCTCAAACAGTTTTGGGCTGTCCTGAACTCTAATGTGCATAGAAAATTATGTCGAAGGTGACAAGACTTATACATCTTTGAATTGTATACTAAACCACTCGTTGAATATAACAATTTTTTTTATGCCAACAGGGCCGAGATACTCCGTCTCCAAGCAACACCCCCTATATTTGTCGCCAAAGGAATTCTGCAGCCAGCACATCTTTGAATAATTTAGAAATGAATGAAATGGAAAAAGGCGTTCTTCTAGAAAAGGGGACATCACCCCTGCAAAATGAATGTGAATGCAGCTTACGTGGTTCCCAGTACTCTCTCAGGGGTTGATAAATCAAGTTTTGGTTGAATTTTTTTTGTTTTCAAGGTATTCAGCTTTGGTTCTTGTCTGCTACGGATTGCAAAATTTTTATGTAGCAAATTATAAAGTGGAAACTACCTTGAATGGCCCCTCTATCATATTGAGTGAAATATTTTCATATTTTTTATTAAATAGGATGGACTGTACCGAAGTACACAAGTACCAGGGCTGTATAAATTGGGGTGTTCTAGAATGGCTTCATAATTTATTATAAACATTTTGTATATTTCATTTGAAACCGAAAATTTTATTGACACAAGTATCATGTTATTTTGATGATTGAGCATTTTTCAAACACGAGTGTTGAAAATATATAAAAAAAAACGATTTGATTAAACGAATTTTAAAAAGGAATAACAATTTTATTGCTTTCTCTGTTACATGTATTATACAGGGTGTTTATTGAACATGCGCCCAAAATTAAGAAACTATTCCTTGGATTATTCTAAGGACATTTTGTCCTTCGATGATTTTTGATAGGGCGCTTTGTTTCGAAGATACGGAGCGAAAAATAATTTCGACAACAATTTTGGTAATTTAACATTATTAACGTAGCCGAAATAAAAGTATAGCGTGCTACACTGGACCTACCAAGTGAAAATAAATCTAACAAGCCATTATTTTATACTACTCCAGTGGAAGATTTGAGAAATCGGATAATTCCTGGGTATAAGGCAATGAAAAACGATCCTGGTGTTTTTGAAAGAGTTCGGAAGTCGATGAGGAGAAGATTGGATTGTTGCATCCGGGCGGAGACTAGTCATTTTCAAGAGTTCATGTAGATTAAAAAACATGTAATTTTTGGTAATAAATTGTTTTTGTAGAAATTTTTTTCCGCTCTGTATCTTTGTTACAAAGCATCCTATAAAAAATCATCAAAGGACAAAATATCTTTAAAATAATCCGAATGTATTTATATGGGTTGATTTTTTACAGTGTGTTCCACTTCTCTTGTGAAAACAGCCATACCTCTGGCAACCATATCCGATCCCAAATGATAAAAATTACTCCCGTTGATTCTATATATCATTATTATCGAATCAAAAATTCTTTCTACTACCTAGTAGTGGAAGATCCGAATTAGAAACGATCTTTACTCATCTATTTAATTGATATAATAGTACTTGTGACGCACTGTTTAATCTTCCTCTTGAAGGTGATCACTTGGTTATCGAAACACTTGTCGAGTGAAAATAACGATTTGGTTTTGGGAAAAAACTCCAGTAATATTGATATAATAGTATATTATGTACAAAGTAGGATAAGAAGCCAATCAACCACATACGAAAAATAGTAAGCACGAGGCGTCAGCCAGAACTGACACGCCTTACCGCTGAGCTATTCTGGTGATTACCAATGTGATGTCTGATTGTGATATGAGTAGTAAACATAATTGATATTCACTTTGTGAGTGGAAAAATAAATTTGAAGAGTTTTAAATAATAATGTCATATACAAATGCGAACAGGTATTTTTTTGGTCTGTAAAATATTTTCAAATCCTATTGCCTGGTTGTTATAGTTCATAGAACTAAAGGAAGTAGGCTTTGCTTTAGAGACGTCTGGCAAATGAAATATGACTGGCTGTTGGTTGGTGAGGTTGACTAATTCAGTTTTAACCTTTTTGTTGTGTCTTAGTATTTCAAAAGTTGCTACAAAAAGTTCATGGAAAACTAGAAAGAAAAAGCGGAGTGGTGTTACCTTCGGCAACAAATATTTGCCATCTGAAGCTTTCTTAATGAATTGATTTACTTTTCAGTGATAAGCGCCAACGATTTCTTTAGTTTATAATTATTAGGTTTGCGTTTTAAAGAGGCATGTAATTTGGAATATTTGCTGATGTCCATTATTTTTCTTGATATTCAGGATACTTCTCAGCATGGAGTAAATTGTCCATGATGAAGATAGTTTGTAACTTTTTGCTAAATATTCAAAATAAACGGAAAGAACGTTTTTGGAAAATGAAGTTATGTTTTTCTTCTCTCTCCAACTCATAAAATTTTCGAAATTATATTCGTTTTGTTCTCTTGATTTTGCTGGTAGCAAATTATTCAGCGCAAAATTTGCTTGCTCGGTAATATCTGGTGGGGAAGCACAAATTTCTTGATCGTTATCACTCATTTTGAGTTTTTACGAGATACTGAATGACAACTTATAATTATAACAAGTGGTTGTTGATTCACAGATATAACTAGATTCATTACCAACCCACATACTGTTGAACAATAAATTGTTGAAAATATATTTATTTCGATTTTAGAGAGAATTTGGAGAAAAAATTCACTGATTTTTGGCTTTTGGACAATTGAATGTATTCATGAGATTATATTTATGCATATCTCATCATTTTTTTGAATTTCTCACGGATGTGGCCGCCATTAATTTAAAATACACGTTTATTCTAAATGATCCATTACCTACCTGTTGTCAAACACTGATGATTAGTTTAAAGTGGAGGGAGTAGAAAAAGTATTTTTTTGTAAAATTCGGTATGGTAAATAAATAAATCACTGATCGAAAAAATCCTGACTAAGACCATGATTCATTAAAAATTCAAAAATCTTTTTTTTTACATTTAACTCATTTGTTTAATGAACAAATATACCAATTGAAATTATGAAGCCTAGGGAATATAAAAACGTTGGCATGACTATTGAATTGACAGAAAGGAGCAGGCTAGTTAATTTATATCCATCTGTTGTTCAACAAATAAATCTTAGAATAAGTGGTGCTTAATTACACGCACGTTGATATAAGGTTACTTACAAATAATTTGGACTGAATGACACTTGGCGAGCTTAAAAAAAAAATTGTGATGCCAAATCCCACAGGATACATGAGAACGCAGCATTGCAGCTGCGCGCGGCGCGTCCCTCGGATGAAAGAATATTCATTCTATTTTGAAAAAGAAAAAAAGGTTTTTGCTATCTACTTCCCCAACTCCATGCAGAAAATGTATGAAAATTTTAAAAAAGCAACCAACTTCAAAATATACTCTTTAAAAACATGTATGGATCATGCACAGAAGTTTCTCACAGTTACAAACTGGAAGGAAAAAACCCTCTTGAAACAACTATTTTCACATGAACATAGAATTTCAGAAAATCTTTCCCGTTCAGTTTGGTATGAAGTGTAAAGTTACATGAAATATGTCATCCTTAAGATACCCTTCTAGAAGTTTCAGGTCGAAAACACTTATCTTCAAAATTTTTACCAATACCTCTTTGAACTTTTGAAGACAAAATACATATTTTATGTAACTGAAATTTTATGTACATACTCTTTCATATTTTACAAAGTCTAGCTTTTCTGAGAATGATATGTAATTAAGTTCCATATCGAATGTTTGGAGTACAAACTGAATGGAAAAAGCTGAATTTCTTGAATTGAAAGGTGTATATTTCTCATATATTTTTCCTAAAAACTAATCTTTCCTAAAACATACCTCTTTCGAATTAAACAAGATATCTATGGACGGGATTGAATCAAATAAGCCAATGAATGTCAGTATGTACTGTCATCTATGGTATGTGTAGATATAACTCATTCATGACATTAAGTCGTTATGTTATGAATGAATTGAGTACTTTATCTTGTAAGTTATCCACATTGGTGCTGATGAGGAGCAATATTCTTCATGCCTTATTCCGAAACTTCAAAGTCCGCTCTTGAGAATGAATGTAAGTGAAATTTTATATCGTAACTCATTAATTCAATGTTCACATGATAGTAGTTATTTCAGGAGGGATTTTGTTCCAGTTTGTATCTGAAAGTAACTTCTATGCATGATCTACACGTCTTTGTAGAAGAGTTTAGTTTCAACTTGATTGTTTTTTCTTTTCTTCGAAAGTTTTCCACCAGTTTTTATAAATCACTCAACTCTCCTGAGGACTAAATAATTACAATGTATATGTATATTGAAAAGATGGTCAAAGGCTTTGTTATTCCAGTACGGCTGCACTTAAAGATTTTGGTTTCAAGGTGATATTATTATCTACCTTGAGTATGTCCAAAACCCTTTTTCAAATTATTAATATCCTGATATATTCCAACATCCAACCAGCGAACTGAGGCTTATCACTGATGTATTATCACTATTCAGATATTACGCTAGGACGAATTGAGTGACCTAAATAGAAAACATTAAATCACACAAGATACTATAAACCTCATCAGCAGCTGCATGACCATAGACGCATATCTTTTCAAGGCAAATTTCACAAACGAGTGTTAACTAAACATTTTTCACAATGGAAAATGGAATAATAATAATTACTGAGATTGTCCAAAAGTGTTGGTTTTTATTTTTTTGTGGTTCATACAAGGAAGACAATAGCGGTACAACTCTTTAAACTCATTTATGGTTTGTACCAGATAGTTGTACATTGATTTAAATAAAGTGAATTATTTGAAAAACAAAACTTTTTATGCCTGCCTGATAGCAAGACAAACATATGTTTGGGAAAGAAAGGTTTTGGCTTTCTACTTCTCCATCTTACGCAAAAAAAATGTGGGATCTTTCAAAGAAAGAAAAAAAGCCATTGATTTCAAATTAATAAATTAGTTGTTTCAAAAGTAATTGTTTCAAGAGGGCTTTTTCTTCTAGTTTGTGTCTGCAAGTTACGTGTTTGCATGATGGAGAAGTAAAAGGCCAAAACTTTTCCCAAAAATAAACCCCTTTCAACTTAAACAAAATGTCTATGGCTGGGATTGAATCAAATCGTTGATATGACAAAACTGGTGAAATCTATTTATAATATATACCAAATTCAACTTTTCCACATGCGGGAGTCCGTGAGGGAGGATAGGTATTCACTTCAGCCTCCTTATATGACGTCTCGCTTACTACTGACGATAGTTCTCCTTCCGTTGGGAATTCGATATTCCTATCTCATTTTAATTTATGCAAACTAATGTCAGAATTGTTCAGAACCTCCTGGAAAAAGTTAATGAAAAAGCCAGGTAAGAGGCGTGCATTATCCAATTTTTCTGTGAACTAAGCGCAATAGCTTTCGCGCCGTTCATGGAATATATTCAATGAATCATAGATCAGCCCGTGTTTACGGGGATGATTATGATAACTTCTAAGCGCCGTCCCTCGTCAGCGGGCTTTTTGGCAGAAAAAACTCGAAAAATTTCTGATATGTTCAGTGACCGTCTCAAATTCAGCTAGATCTAACAGATCAACTAACTCCGTATCTGCACTATTCGTGCAGATATAGCTGCACTGTTCGTGCAGACATAGCTGCACTGTTCGTGCAGCTATGTTGTACGCCTCTACTCCGTAGAGGCGTACAACATAGCTGGTCTTATCACTTGTTTGTGAATAAGCAACTTGTCAACATTTAGCTTGGAGTTCAGTGCAATGAGCGGATACGTGCGTTTTACTGTCGCCAGGCTCAAGTGTTCCTTGAAATTTAGGCGAGTTATGGGCCACGCGTGACCTGAATGGACTCTAATACGCCTTCTTAGACGGATGCTATATCAGCCCGATAATTGATGAGCGTTTATATAAAACTATTTGTAATGACGTCTAGCGTCACTGTTTACTTGTTCTTTGTGTTATACCGACTAACGTAAATTTTCAATTTCCAATTTCAAAGTTTTTCGCAAAGCCACGATGAAAACTGGCACAGTCGGTAGAATTTGTCAAACGAAGGTCAAAAGGAAGGTCTCGAAAAGGAACTAGGCATCATCAAAAATGACCTTCAACTCCAATAGCAGAGCATGTTTGGACTCATAACATAACATCAAGTGGGCTCAAGATGAAATCATCCACAAACAGGAACACTGGTTTAGGAGAAAATTCAAAGGAGCCGCATATATTTGAATTGAAGGGGTTATATTTTTAGGAGTGAATAATTTTTGGGAAAGAATGTTTTTGGCTTTCTACTACTTTTTTTGTATCAAGATGGAGTAGTAGAAAGCCAAAAACTTTCTTTCCGCATATATTTTGTACAACATCGCATTTAGCCAAGCTAGCGTAGAGATACGCAACATATGGAAACCTCTAATCAAGCGGAACACGACCAACTCCCGCCAAACGGTCAGCTTCCGCTAAAACCGATGAAGCAGAGAGAGGGAAGAGGGGATAAGTGAAAGCACTCGAATTCTTTTGGAGAGTGTGTGGGTACAACCGGAGAACTCAGTCCAGCTTCATTTCGAATCCCCTCTTCTTGCTCCTCTCCGGTTCGTGCACTGTCTGTTGCACAAACACATGAAGACTAGGAGGTGACATCGGAGAAAGACCATTGTAATAGAGATAACGATCAACTAAACAATGATAAAAGGCATAATTGACTATACCCTACCTTCACAGGCGGGTGGTGGTGGTACATCGTCGAGGAGATCACAGTAGGCGGGTAGGCCCGGTAGTAGACATAAGGCGGGGATTCGGCTATGGGTTGTCTTGGTATGTTGTTGAAACTGTTGGTCCTAGTTTGACTCTTATGTATACGTCCATTAATTTTTCAGAAATACTAAATGGGCTAAAAAGTCTCGTGTCTAACACATAGATGGCGCTAGTCTTATTACATTTACCGCTTCATCAATCAGTACTAAACTTCAAAAGAAATCTATTGAAATTTCATAATATTCTACTTGGTAATTTGTGAGTTGTTGTGCTAAGAGTGACACTACTTTTGTTATTTTCAATACAATTGAAAAAACAAATTTGTTTGTTGGTTTTACACAGCTGATGAGGTTTATAGTATCTTATGTGATTTAATGTTTTCTATTTAGGTCATTCAATTTGTCCTAGCGTAATAGGTATCTGAATAGTGATAATACATTAGTTCGTTGGTTGGATGTTGGAATACTTGAGGATATTGATAATTTGAAAAAGGGTTTTGGGCATATTGACTGTCCTGTTGTAGGGATCGTCAATCCTTAGTTTACTCACGTTTATGTCTTTCAGGTTTGTTTTCTAGGGAGGCAGCTAGTTTAGGAAAAACGAGTTTCAAACCCATATAAATACTATGTTCTATCTGAGATACTACATAGATCTATTTCGAGTGTCCAAAAGAGTATATGCAAGCAATTTGTTGTAATTAGATTCTACATCATCCCTTTTGCAATATCGTAAGATCACAAAATATATATGGAAAATGTCAAAACCATTTTCATTGTAAAACTCTTCCCACCAGAATAAACCGCGAAGCTATTGAGTCAGTCAATAGCTATTGCGTGACTGTCTCAATCAGTAGGACGTTTCAAAAGTTTTCCAAAACTTTGCTGTTCCCTGTTCTCCCTTTCGACGTCGTCGCCATCTGATTGAGGCCATAGTGAAGATCTTTGATTAGACCTGGGAAATAAGCAGATTGCGACTTTGCCATTAATACACTACACCCTAACAACTATCTTAGCTTGAAATCAAATTAACGGTTTTATAATATTGAAAAATTACTATAATTTAAAGATTTGTAGATGTATGTCTTCCTTCATGCCCCAATCTGTTGAAATCTGTTTTTCCGTTAACTAGCTGTAACGTCTTCACGAACAACAATACTCAGAAGTGGAAACTTTTGAAAACTTAGGATTGACGAGATCTTACCTTCAAACGTGTGATCCCTTCCTATCATGGGTCGGGCTATACGCAGTGAAAATTCAAAATCGTTCCGTTGGACTCGAATCAGTAGAACGAACCGGTCATGCTAACTGACTTGACAAAAATAGTAGTAGTAGTATTAGTAGTACTAGTAGTTTACTAGTTATATTTGAAAGATTCTTGCTCACTTGAACAAATATTTTCCGGAGACGTGTGAGAAATGGTAAGAAAGTAGAAAATAAAAGTTTATCTATACATAAATAAATAATTGTGTGGTTATCTGACGTTTTTACCTTCCATCTCAGTATTCACGTTCATGTATTTGTTAAAATAACCTATTTATTTGTCGATGGTTTTATTTCTGTGACATATCAATATATTTTTTATGTATTACATCGATTCAAGATTCTTTAATGTAGCGAATCATTATTATCAGTTCACTTGGTTTAAATTGATAAGATTAAGACTGGTATTATCCTAACTTCTGTTATACTCGTATGAGGATATTCATAAATGGGTTATCTGACAAATTACTTTACTGCAGTGTACATCCCGTCGATATTTTACTATAATGACAGTTTCTTATACTGCAGAGGTCAGTAGCAGTACCTCCGGACTAGGATGTTTCCTCAAACTTTTGAAAAGGTTTGTAACTAGATGTATGTTAAGTGTTTTCGGGTAACTGTAGACTTGTCCTGTTGGAATTTTGTGCCGCAATAAGAATCTATTTCAGAATTCTGGTATGTAAAAAACTATTGATCAATTCTCAGCAATTCCTCCAAATATGCTATTAATCTTCAAAGTGTTTGATGGGAAATCAAACGCATATATGTACTGATTGTTGTAAAAATAAAAAGTTTAGCGGCATAACTTTTTCATTGTATTCATCTTGAGTAAGTTTCCTAACGTTTCGCCGACATGAATGGTTGGAGTTCTCAGGAGTATGAAAACTGTTTTTTTCTTTCTCAATCTCTCCGATTCTAATTGTATATTCCCGAGGTTGGCTTTTATAATTACTTTCGGCTGGGTAATTACTGGTTGATGATTGGCGTGTTATGCTGATGTATACTATAACAATTTTCTATTGAAGGTGATTCCTTAGCAACGTCGCACTTGAAGTGATCAACGGCAATTCCCTTACCAACTCTGCAGAGGCGTACCAAAATAATATTTTTATTTATTTAAACACATAGGTAATTACGTAAAAATTGTTATAGTAGGTGGCGCTACCTGGTGTCAATGGTAAAACTGATTACATTTTCTT
>WOGO01008378.1:0-10677 GCA_015342085.1 Leptinotarsa defecta
TTCTTCAATTGCAAAACACTTTTGCTTCACAGAATCCATTTTGTCGAACTTTATGGACTTACAACAAGTGACAAAGACTTCATACTGTAACCTCTGGCATAAAATCAATCTATTGATATCTGTTAGTAGTACCTATCATTAGACGTATCTAAGAAGAGGGAGTGCACCGAGGTATTAGTACGTAGATTGTGTAAACAAAACATTGCACGACTTTTTAACCGGATGTAGTATAATGAAAAACAATCGTTGTAAGCGGTTGGTCGCTTAAACCAGAGTCGCACTAAACGGTATATTTTCTCAATAACTGATTATGAAACTAAACTTGAGTAAACATTATCGTCGCTGTAAACGGATAGTCGTTATAAGCGGAGTCGTTATATATGAATTCTACTATACTTTCAGAATAAGGCGAAAAAGGAGAGACTCCAGTTCAGATAGAGAACAATCCTTCAATGAGCACTTGAAAACTGAGTACCCAAGGCAGTGTTATGGACCGAAGTGTGTAAATAGTGCTCGTTATGGCTCAAAATATTGTTCAGATCAATGTGGTCGGAACTTAGCAAAAACTAGGATTTTGCAAATTCTACCCCAACGCCTGCAAGAATGGGCATTGAGTCCATCAGCTGCTGAAGAAATGAACATTAAAGGTAACATTGTAAAATATTGACAATTTATATGACCTTATATGCTCTCATACAGGTCTTAAATTATGTCATTAATTTTAGGTGGTGATCACTTGTCACATTATACAGAAAACAATTTTCATATGAACGTTTGTCCTAACTTGGTTGGTTTTCAAGTAACGAGGTATGACAGTTTGACTAAAAATATTGTTCTTTTATTAATAACTTGCAATTCTTTTCGCCGATTTTGATGGAACTATGTGTGTGTTTGTGTAACAATAGACTTCTTTTCATAAAATTAAATTTGGAATTTTAATTCCAGTGGCATCGTAGAGGGTTACTTGATTAATAATTATGGTGAAAATCATTGTTTGTGATTGTAGTATGTATGTATGTAGTATTTATCAATACAACGGTGTTTTCACGCTAAAACAATCTGATTACACTACTTGTCACCTTCTGTCAAAAAATTTCACGATACTCTGGTGACTTGTACCTACTGTGGTTAACAATCGGCATTCTCTCATGGTTGGTACAATTTTTAAATCCAATGAAAAAAACCTGAAGAACTTTCAAATATTTTTAAATAATCAAGAATATCGTACAAGCAGTGTTGTGGTTAAAGATTAGTGTCATTTCGGTAATAATCTTTTGAGTTTTTAATAAAATAACAATATTTTTAGTAAAACTTTGACACCTCGGATAACGAAACAGTATTGGACACATGTTCATATGAACTTTTTTTTCATAAAATGTGACACCTGAAATTAATGACATCATTTAAGATACACCCTGTAGAGTTTCCTACATTTCTATTTAATGATGGAGAAATAGAAAGCCAACAAGTTTCTTTTTCCCAAAAATACTTAACAGACTTTCCTTAAATACATAGTTTTTACCTATAATAATGATAATAATAACGATTTATTTTACCAAGAAATACATGTTTATAATATAAAAAAGAAAACAATGATGCTTCAAAAAAGAATTCCAATTTGAGAACTGATCTGATATTATGTCCAAGAAGTTAACTTCTTGAGACATATCTAATTCATTACACTGCTTCTTCACTATTTTATTCATTTATTGACACTGATTTGGAAGTGTTCAAAGTTAAGCAACTACGCTCACAACAAGGTGTGAATTCATTGACAACACTATTGCAATATCTACAATCAAATTTTCAATATGAATTTTCAGTTTTGGATCAGGTAAGAAAGCAGCAAGTAGAAGTACACCATATTCTTCAAGAACTAGATAAACGTCATAGAGAATTAGATTTCATTTTGGAAAGAGCTAAAAATGCTACAATAGACCCTAATCAAGATAATGAAAATGACGATGACTCTGAGATTTCCACATTTTGTGTGACTTGTGGACATGAAATACATTCCCGTACAGCAATAAAACACATGGAAAAGTGTTTCAACAAATACGAATCTCAAGCTTCATTTGGATCAGTATTCAAAACTAGAATTGAAGGTAACAACTCATATAAATATTTTTCAAGATATAAATATTTCCTCTTGATTCAAATTTTTATTCAGGAAATAATATGTTTTGTGACTTCTACAACCCTGTAAGTAGAACTTACTGCAAGAGATTGAGAGTTTTATGTCCAGAGCATTGTAAAGATCCAAAGATTGGCGACTTCGAAGTTTGTGGATGTCCTTTGGTAATAAATGTCTTTTCTCCTACCGGTGAATTTTGTAGAGCACCTAAAAAGTCTTGTACTAAACATTATGTTTGGGAAAAGCTTCGTAGAGCTGAGGTGAGATGATAATGTTTAAAATTATAACACAATTCAAAGACATATTATTACAATCAGATTTGCAAAACTGGTTTTTCTTTCAAGGTTGATTTGGAAAGAGTTCGTCAGTGGTTGAAAATGGACGAGTTATTGGAGAAAGAACGGCAGATAAGGACCAGCATGGCAAATCGAGCAGGTGTTTTAGCACTAATGCTTCATAGAACCTACAATCATGAATTGATGGAACGAATTACTAAGGCACAAGGCCAGCAAAGTATTCATGAAATGTCTGAAAGTATGAATCCTAGGTATTCATGAGATAGATCAATAAAACAATAATTGGACAATCTTCAATATCTTTTACTTAATTGATTTGATGTTCTGGTTTGGTCTTTGTGGTATCAAACCAAACTTGAATTATCATTATTAGAAAAATTAAAACCAAATTAGGAAAAAAGCCAAACAAATCTCATTTTCTGAAATAATGCAGGACTACCCGAGAAATGAAAATGTTTATAACATATCCTTTTCATTCTTTTTTCATATTAAATTCTTCTGTTATGTTAATCTTATCTTTTTATAGCAAATAATTTATGTTTTGTAGATTTTTTCTTCAAATTATAAACATTAAATCTGATTTCAAGGTGTATGGACAGTACTTTATTACTAGATCCCTCTTGTCCCTAGTACTATAGTAATCCCTATCACTATTTTCCAGGCCAAAAATTTTATAGGCCTGTATGTGGTAATAATTTTTTTGTTTCTTTCATAAACATTTCAATTGAAAGGAAAAATATATTGAATGAAATCTGTTTTATTGTGATTCTGTGAGTTGGTATAAAGATTCAGACAGGAATGTCTAATAAAAGGTAAAACTGGAAGCTCTAAAGTAGAATTAATCCAAAACAAGCATTTTTTCCAATCACCAAAAAACAATACTCTTAGTTTTCTTCATCCTCTGAAGGCACCAACTTGGTTGGTGATAAGCATGTCGAGAATAGTAATTCATTTTTTGTGATTGTAAAAAGTGATTGTTTTGGATAGAATGCCTAATTTCATTTTTTAAATCGTGAACAAGTATAAAGTTACTTGATATTTATAGAATATACTCAAATCAAGTAATCCTGTTGGTTCAATTCAACTAATTTCATAAACTACACCTCACGATTTGTAGGCGAGGTGTAGTTTATGAAATTACTATGGATCTTCATCAAGTAACTGCCGAATAAAAAAACATTTCAACTAGCTAGGTGAAATTGGAACCTGTGGCATAAAATGATTCCGTTGAAACATTTTTTCCACACCTGAACAAGAATACTGTCCTTTCAATGTGTGTTTCGCTAAAGAAGTTAACACCATCAGGAAATGACAAAAAATTATTTCAATCATAGTTCCATAGAAATAATAGTGACAGAAAGTAAATTTACTTGCTGAACAAAATGCTTTACACTCCACTATTGATTTAAAAAAAAAATACAACCACCTTCCCCACTGCACAATCCACAAGGCCAACTTGGTATTGCATTGTACTTTAAAAAGGACACTAAACAAACTAGCACCTATGTTTTGTAGGCTCTTTCTGTCTCATAAAAAAATGGTTTGTTTTTGATGGAAGATTACTTGAGCTCAACCATTAATATAGCTTCCAAAAGTAAAGATTATCAGATGACCTTCATTCATATATCACTTATCTTTGGAAAAATGCATTCAAATAAATGGCTGTAGCCTTCAATATTTCCAAATCCTTTAACCTTGACGGTTTAATAACTGAACTTTTTTTCATACCTTATCAAATTGCTTTTGTACATCTCGAGCGTTCTCAAAGGCCATTCCTTACGAGAAGCGGGCATGATTCTATAAATACATTAACTCATTAGAATGACCAGAAATCTTCCAAGGCAAGTCAGACTGAGGTTTTAGTTACCAAGTGGAATTCAATTGTAAAAATATCCAGACATCTCTAGAAAGGTGAATGTGTTGATGGTGATGTAAATCAACAGACTGATGAGATATTGTCCAAATTTTGTTGAAAATAAGCTTCTTGGCTTTCTATTTCTAAACACTATTTCGAAACTCCTATACACTTCAGCAACTTTAAGGCTGCAAGCACGAAAATCGTGACGGTCGAGCGATGGCAACCGCGGGGTGATGAGAAGTATCTTGTGTGGGCATGAAACTTCGGTTGGTCGGTCGTGCTGGAATAAAGTTTTGAGCATCATGTTACAAGTTTACGTCAAACGTTGCTATTATTACCTAGAGATGGTGTTCATTCAATAAATGAAGGAAGAAGTAATTCTGGCGGATATTCTACCCTTTAGTATGAGCTAAGATGAACATTTTTACTGTCCCATAGAGGAGTTTTGACAAAATATACGAAATATTCTTCATTATCAATTTCCATTTGGTATTGGTACTACATTTTTTCTTCAAATAAAGAGATCCCCCATATGCACTCTCAGCTCTAAGAATGATATATTCTATTCAGAAAAGAGCCATCTGCCTGACTGGAGACCCAAACATCACAAGCATCACAACATCACAAGCATCACAACATCACAAGCATCACAAGCAACCTAGTCTGGATTGAAGTAAGGTTGGGGACTTGCATGCTTGATTCTACCATGAGCGGTATATGTTGGAAGTACATGACAAACAGCTTCCCATTGCGTCAATGTTCAACTTTATATATCTCGAACTATGTATATTTTTTTTAAACTGACGCATTTGAAGAAAGTATCCTTGTCAAATATAATATAGTAACTATAATTTACAGTGCTTCAAATCCAATGCCTATGAGGCTTTTCATGCAGTGCATCTCCGTTAAAAATCTACAGCCAACCTATATGGTCTTTTGTACATTAAATACAGTCCAAAGCATAATTTACTTTCAAACTTTCCATTTGATATATGAAGTCCCCTTTTTATTTTAGGTTTCAAACAGATTTTAAACAGAGATTTTATATATTTTATTGCTATTTTGTATACTTGCTTTTTTTGTATGTATGTGAAACAATATGTTGGTGTCATAATATTTAATTTAAGTTTCATCCTATTCGAAATTTGTCAATGACTTTAGATATTTACAATACTTTCAGGAGAAAATTTGTGTATGATATTCTGGGATGTGAAGTTTTTATAAGACTTAGTTTAGCTACTCTGCCAAACAAATTTCTGGAAAAATAGAGTTTTGGGAAATGAAAAATTTTTCAAAGTGCAGTTGAAAATTGTATTTTTATTGTGTTTATTTCATCGTTAATGATTATAAAAAAAAGATAAATAAGCAATAGTCGTATTAGGAAATTATATTGAAGTTCAACTAAACAAAAATGGTGTAAAACGAAGCAATGTCACATTATCATACAGAACACAAACTAAAACAGTATTCAGTTGTTTTGCCTTCGTGTACAAGTTTAAAAAATTTCAACTTTACAACTTTCTAAAATTTATTGGATTTTGAAACTACTTATATTGCCAATGATAAGTTTCAATAAACAATTAGTGTCTGAAATGACAGTGAATTATCTAACAAAATTATTAGATACAGCTCCAGAATATTAAATTTCTTGTGAATGTGTAATGTCATTCTGAGAAAATTTGAGGTTGAGAAATTTTATGCTTTGAAACCAATTGAAAAAATATATTGTTGTTGAACTTCAATAGTACAAAGAGTAATGCCATTAAAACTTTTTATCCTTTCAAACTGCTCATGCCTGCCCTCATAATCTCATCCACAAGTAATAGGTTACTGGCAATGACAGAGCAAGAGTTTATGATTTGTTTCTTGACCACGTAGTTGTCAAAGATGCCAGCATCTTTTGGATTGATAGGTTCTCCAGATGTCAGGTCAAGTCCTACAGGTTCAGGATTCAATCGAGATTCTTCTTGGAGTTTGACAATGGTGTCCTGGAATGCAAAATGATTTTCAGTACACATGAGTACGGAACATGCTTGCAGAAGCTGGCAGAAATGGTAAAGAGTTTGAGTCTACTACAAAATTGATCCACAACTGAATCCAACCCACTCTGTAACTCAATTTATTGCATACAACATTCAACAAGTATTGATGAAATATGAATGAAAGTATTCATCTAATACATCGAAATATTCCCCAGAAATATGTGTGCCATAGCAGCAATCAGTAGCGAAAGGATTTCGTAAATGAGGATTTCAAAAGTAGACCCAGCATTCACAAAAGGAATTTTTTTAGCCATTGAAAATTACAGGGGAATATGTACCTATTTTAAACTTGGTATCGAAAATGATGGCGGTATACAAAAAAAAGTTATTTATTTAAATAAAAAATTATCTTACTGTCTACATCCTTTTATAATAAAAATCTTTATTGAAACCGCCCTCAACAGACATTATTCAAGAAAAAACAATATTGATAGTTATGGGAATAATATTTGATCTCAGTCAAACATTCTAACATTAAATACGAATTATATGGTTTAAAAACTTTTTCATTTAGGCATAAAAGAGTCAACAAAATACTGGTTTAGATTGTATGTTATCGATAAAATTATGGTTATAAGCGTAAATGAAGAATACTCTGATCTATTTATCATGATCCTGGGAACTTCACAAGGAGTTCTCGAACCTTTACAGTCACCTGCCATCAATTATCAGAGATGGACAACTTTTCTTGTACACCGATGATGTTAACATTATTGTTGTGTCACCAGACTCAAGTGAAATAGAAACTAAGACAGTATCTAGATATATTGATAAGTTGTATCTATCTATCAACAAACTTCATTCTGCTTTCTTAATTCTTGAATTCAATTTTGCCAGTTACTACCTTATAACATATATTACATATAAGTCTATGCATAAATTAACATCTGTGCAGATTGGAAATAGTTATTTGGTCAAAAATTAAAATATCAAGTAATAAAAGTAAGTGATGATGGGCTCAGTCAAACAAAAATCCCTTTTGAATATTACACTTACCTGAGCATCAAATCCAGAATTAACAGCCAATGTTTTGGGAATGACTAAAAGTGCCTCGGCATAAGCTGCAATACCAAGACGAACTTTTCCTTTAACAGTGTCTTTGAAAGCTAATAGCTCTTTATTTGCCGTAATCTCAAAAGCTCCAGCACCTAGAAAATATTTTTATGTAAAACCATATTTTACTTTAAAAAATATCACTGACCGGGTATAACAGCTTTATCCTCAATGGCATTATTGATAGCCCTTAAACCATCTCTTACAGAATCCTTGATTTGTACCAAGGTGTGCTTATTAGGTCCTTTCATTAAAATTGTAACAGATTGTGGAACCTTACAGTCTTCTATGAAGGTATACTTGTTTTCACCTAGTACATGCTCATATACGTGACCAGCCTGACCAAGATGAGACTCCTGGAGGTCGTCAAAACTATTCATAGCAATTCCTCCACATGCCAAAGCAAGTCTTTCCATATTACGCCTCTTAGCTCTGCGAAGGGCAATAATACCTTCTTTGGCCAGCATATCCAGGCTCATCGGATCAATACCTTTCTGGTTGATGACGACAAATGTTTTGTTTGTACCGTCACATACAGATTTCTTTAAAGCTATTACTTTTTTGACTCTTTGCTCAATGAACCCACGTTCAGCAGACACCATCTTTTCTCTTTCTTCCGCGGTTTTGTAGAAGAATCCCGAGTTGACCTCGCTTTTCTCATACTCCATGCTTACGTTACAAGTTAGAATGTAACAATTCTTAAGGCTCTTCGGCATGTCAGGATGACGAGCACCATGATCAAGAACCAGACCTAGAAAAGAAATTACAAACTTTCATCCACTTTTTTGAACTTTTTGAATTCTGCATGAGAACATAACCTGGACCTAACAAGAGAGGGTGCAATGTGATGGTGAGTGTTCGAGTGCAATTATACAGTATTATTTTTCTTGTTTCTACTTGATGGCTACGGAACTGCAGAAAATTTGTACACCTCCGTCAATATGTATACTTCTTTCAGTAAAGATGATGACATCTTTTCATACGAAAACTCCATCTATGGGATCAACACATTCTTCGAATATCAAAGATAAACAAGGCTCCCCAAAGCAGTCAGTTGCAAAGCCAACCTTCAATATCAACTACCAAACGAGATTCATTTTCTGTCTTCCACTGCAAGGCAATTTGATGTACTTATGATCCAACACCAGACAGCGCTGTTTTGACCCACCTCGTTTATATTCAAGGATTGAGTCTTCTGTGGAACCCATTAATGGCGTCTTCGTAAGGGAAGAAGTTATTACCTTTACTGTCAGATTTATCCTTCTTAGTGCAGTTGAGTGGTTCAGCCTAGCACCACTGATGACACCTTGGTGGGTCTAAACAGCACTCTCTGGTGTTGGATCACAAGTACATGTACTTTTTTTGCTTGAAATATTTTTGACACTTTAAATTTCTATAATTAATATTTCAATGAATATTTGGTTGGGTTTAACCATCCTATACTGTAATGTTGAACATATCATGTTTAAGTATGCCTTTCCGTTAACCAGCTGTCGCACCCCTACGAACGACAACCCTCGAGAAGTCGAAACTTGTGCGAGATAAGGACTAATGAGGTCTTACCTTTTAACGTGTGATTCCTAACACAGGTTGGACGATAGCAAGGGAAAAGTGATCGTTCAGCCCGCAGCTTGAACTACCGACCTGGGAAAGAACTGAACCAATGCAAGAGGTAAGCATTTTCAGTACACGAAATGAGACATGGCATTCAGAGATCGGCATGCTGTGTAAACCAAGGGTCTATTTATAGTAGTTTACTTTTAAACTCCATCACTACCGTCATACTGCACTATATGATATAGTTGTCACTTGAACCCAAGTAATAGAATGCAATAAAGCGATCAAGGGTTCTAAATGGGCTTGGTACTCATAACCAGCCATGATTCTATCTGTGTACTATACTACAGCTTATAATGGAAAACAACTTAAAAGTTGAGAATAGACCTACCTTCATGAACATGAGACTTAAGGAGGACAGTAACATTAATTTCTACATTTATCAGTAAGTGTTGGTAAATGGAGTGAATCTGATGAGAAAAGCTGTCGAGTCGTTAAATCTCATCAAAAACCCTAGAAAACAATGTGTGGCAATAAGTCAGACCTGGAATTTTGTTAGATCGAACAGGTTTTGAAATGAAGAAATGAAGCAAATGTCAACAGACCAATTACAGGAAACATCTACGTTTTATAAACTTTGTCCCCCAGTCAACCACAGATCAAACAGAAGTATTTCCTGGTGGAATGAGGATGAGGCAACAAAGTAGACTAATAGATCCGAGACTGATCTGGAACCAACCAATTGAGACAGGATAAAAAAAAGACAGGTAGCTTTGCTAACCAGCTAAGGTATGTGGATGATATTTTTGCGATATTCGATACCAAAAAATCGAATATTGAGGTATTTTGTTTCCTTTTCAAATAATAGATGTCCATCAATAAAATTCACGTATGAGTTAGAAAATACTGGACAACTACCATTTCTTGACGTTTTGGTAATGAGGAGCCAATTTGGGGGGTTAGAATACGATATATTTTAAAAAGAAACAAGCACGTACAGGTATATTCCTGACAGTTTACATCACTGTGGACAGCACAAATGTGCTGGGTTGAATTTTTTAGTCTATCGTCTTTTGACTTTCCCTCTAACACATGCGCTAGGTTCACAAAAGAAAAACGTACAATACAGGAAATAACAGCCACTAACAGTTTTTCAAGGGGTATTGTAGATGACATAATAAGGAAGAAGAAGTTTAGGTTAAGAATAAACGAAATATCGACTTTCAAAAAGGACAAAAACCAAGATAAATACATCTCAGTTCCATACCACCAATACACGAAGACACCAATACACGAAGAACTTTGGAAAGATTTTCAAGAAAGAAAGAAAGAAATTTTATTGACCTCAAATTACAATTTCTGTTACATTAGAAAATATCTGTGTTTTGTATCATAATTGTGAATGCTGGAGCCGCTAATATATTTATTTTTATGTACAAACAATACTGCTTCTAGTATATAAATGGAAGGTAATGTAAGTATGACCCATTTTCAGAAGATTGGTCTAGCATGGGTTCTGGAATCAACTTTTTCTAAATCTCTATCTTTTTTTGGATAATGAATACTTCACTTGCATGTGAGGAAGCACCCGATATCAGTATTCCATAGTTTATGTGGCAATGAGCCATGCCAAAATATGCAGTTCTCAGCACATCGTTCGAAACTAAACTCCTTAGTCCTCTCAATGCGTAGCGACACTTTGAGAGATTTTTACATAACGATGTCGTATGTCCATTC
>WOGO01008379.1:0-10677 GCA_015342085.1 Leptinotarsa defecta
AGGAGATGTCTCCCAGCGACCTGTCCACCTTCCTGGAAAGGACAGGATGGACGACGACCTAGGAGGACAACTCCTCGGGAGGATGTACAATGGGTCATATGTGGCCTAAGTACGTGGGCTTACACTCACCCCCCCTACTCTAAAGATACAGATACAGAAGAATTTCTTGTATTGGCATAGATATGTGGATGACGTTTTGGTATGTTTTACAAGTACTAGGAGAGATTTAGACACTTTTCATAGGGATATTAACAAAATTCAAGAAAACATCAAATTCACCATTGGAGTAGAAGAATCAATTTCTTGGACTCAACAATTATAGAATTAACAACAATTATGATTTTTCAATTTATCACAAACCGTCCTATACGGACATTACTAAACATTATGATTCTACCCATCCATATCAACACAAAGTGATAGCTTATAATAGCATGATTCACAGATTTGTCAATGTTTCTATTTCAATATATAATTTTAATAAAGAACTTAATATCATCAAGCAAATTGCACTAAACAATGAGTTCGAAGCCGAATTAATAAACAAAATACTTTCCAAAAAAGGTCTACGCAATAGCGATCCGAGACGTTTTTCCTATTGATAAGTTAGATACTCAAAATCAAAATTATAGAGCTTTGACATATTTTGGATAAACAACTGAAAAAGTGGTTCCATTTTTGAGGAAACGAAATACTGAAATGGCATATAGAACATGTAATACGTTGGGAAAGTTAGTGAACATCCAAATTCCAGAAATCAGGAGTATATGAATTAAATTGTGGAACGTGTCTTGAAGTATATATTGGACAAACTGGCAGAACATTTAGGAATCGAATCCAGGAATATCATATGAGCTATGTTAATGAGAAAACAAGTTCAACATATTCAAATCATCTGTTAGAAGAAAATCATATCTTTAACGAAATTTTACTTATAGAAAATAAAGGTTTGAAACTGAATCATTTGGAAGCAATGGAAATTAATGAACTCAAAAATTCAAACATTCTGATGAATGACCAACTGGATTTGAAAAGATCACCATTATTGAACTTGTTTTCTTAAAAAATAGAGGATGTATTATTATTGATGTAGAAGTGAGGTAATATCCTTCAAGTAATCATGATTGAAGAGGTACCTCAGGTATATAAGAATTGAGAGGTTTAGATAATTTGATAGAGGTAGTCCCAATCGTAGTTACCTGTGGTATATAAATATTAGCATAAGAAGCAACTTGTAGTATTCAAATTACTGTTGCTGTGTTAGCGAAACATGTCCTGATATATTTTTCAAATAAAGTTTGTGGAGATCAAACCGTGAGGTGTAGTTTTTGGAATTACTATGGATCTTCATCAAATAACGGCTGAATTAATCAGAAAAAAAGACGAATAACTAGTGACAATATTCTACCTGTTCCTGAAACTACTTGTCTACCAACCATTAATATTTAATAATTGAGGACGATAATTTGTATGAATTGTATCATAAAGCAATATAAGTACAATATGAGTACTATCATGAATAATGAAAATCAGTTGAAAACTTATGTTGGTTCAACTGAAAGAACGAGTACATCCAAGTCAAAAATTTCAAATGAAACCCTGTATATATTGAATCAGGGATCACTTCAGAAGTCGGAGATGGATTGCAAGAAATAATTCCATTCTAAGAAGCTAGAAGAATTTTGGGAATGTAAGAAAACTGAATGAAATATATAAATCATCTTATGAAAAAATTGTATGAAAAATTATCAGTTCAGAAATCTTCATTATGAAAAAAAAAATGTTAGAGAGATGAAGTTGAAAATTGAAGTTCGAATGTTTCTTATTCAACGTTTTCTTATGATTCTTTCATCAAAAATTTCCAGTGTATTTTCATTAAAATAGATAATTTTTTTTATCCAATATTTTTTTATACAGACGTATATTTCACTTTCACAAATCTATTATTCATTTGAAAACAAGTATTTACTTTCAATAAAATAGTCTTTCGCGGTTTTTCCAACTGAAAAAACAAAAGCTTTCAAACAAAACAACCGCAGGAAAGGGGGGGGGTAAATGAGACACCCTATAGAAATAAATACTTTTAATAGACCATGTCATCACGCCATTCACAATTTTAGATATATTATTGATTTTTTGAGGGAAAATAACGTCTGGCCTATTGCGTTGAAAAACATAGTTGAAAATAAATACTACGTCGCAGATATTTTTTCTTTTTGAAACGATTGTGCATGTGTAATAGTAGATTTTTCAGAGGCAATAGCTTCCTTGAAATGCATTCAAGAACATAAATTAGGCATATCAATGTGCAACTAAACATTAAACAATACTGTGGTAAGAGATTCTGAAAAAACTGAATATTTCATGTGTTAACACAAACTATGGAAAAACAAAACATCCTACCAGCTTTGAGTGAGGACATTTCACACATCACTCCTGAAAGTGCATGAATTCTTCATCTACAGCTCCATGCGCCTTATTGTTTGGCGAACTCCATATCAATTTTCTTCCACTTTTCCAAATTTTGCTTGCACATTTCAAGTAACGCTTTGGTTTCGGGTATCAACGTATAAAGAAGATCGTAACAGGGAATGCAGATACCAGTCAAAAATCCAACTTGGCTTGCAGGCTGCTCTTCAGGTCGGTTTCTGTCCATCATAGGGATGGGATTTCTTCCGGCAGCTCGTTCTGCGTCTCCTTGGTCATAAAACTCTTCAAAAATCACCTGAAAATGAAAATAAACTGATGCATTTTTTCATAAATGTAACGTCATTAGTAGGGAAGGGCAAACCTTATGAAGGCAAGACATGATTTGATGCGGGATTACCAAAACCTTCAGGTGTTCATCTAATAAAATCATTAAAAAAACAATACAGGACTGTTACAAAAGCAATGAGATTCCTACAATTGAATTCGTAAGGAAAAAATTGAATACTTCCGGCCATAACGTGAGTTGCTGTGACGAAACTCTTCAGAATTGGATTAAGAGCCTAGGATTTAGATTCGAAATGATAAACAAACGTCAAGCAGTTATGGAAAGCAGAAGAATAGTGGAATTGCGTAACAAATACTCAGAACAAATAACTAAATATAGACAAGAACAACGGCCAATTTTCTTTTTGGACAAAACTTGGTATAACACTCACGACACAGTTACGAAAGGGTTGACTGATGGTTCGAAAATGTGTACGCCTGACAAGCCTGCAAACAGAAGATCGCGACATTGCAGAGGAAGTAAAGGATGGGTCTGAGTTCTTTGAAGGTATATGGAAAAAAACTTAAGGACTGCAATGTTGACTATCATAAAAACATGGAAGCTAATATTTTCGAGGAATGATTTGGAAACACATTGATTCCTAATTTGGATGCGATGACATGTGACTTGTGTTTTTGATTACGATCGTCAAATTTATCATAGAACAAAGAACGACAATCATATGTATACGTCAATGCGTCACTGTGATTGGTGTCATCATGTGAATGTGGATCTACCCCGATTCTACCCCCGATTCATTTTGTGCGGAGAAAATCAGCTACTGGGGAAACATCTAATAGTTACCCTATAGCAGTAGTTGTTCGCAAGACAGCTACAGTTCTTTAAAGTCAAATATATCCAGCGGGGTCATCGTTATCGTTTGACAATCAATATATTGTGTGATTTCTAAAATGAACTCGAAATTATAAGAAAATGCTCTTTTTACTACGACGATTTTAGATCGCTATTTTACCCATGTAACCTATATGTAACCTGCCAAATGAACCAAACTTCACAGTAGCCCATCTTTCCTTCCTGTGTTGGGGGCATGCGCTAATAAATTTTCAACCTTTATAAAATAAGGAAGCTGATTTATTCACGAGGCATGGATCCTCAAATGTAAACTGTACAAGTGGGATAGTCACTTCTCATAGACAATTTTTACAATTTTTTTACAAATTTTGAATTTGGCGGAATCAGTGGTTTCTAAAATTCCATTCTGTTTTTCTTTAATAAAGAACAAGGGTGCACTCCTACCAGCATTGCTACTGTATCAGAATACTTATCGGTTGATTTACTGATAAAAAATCGATAGGTCTCTATATTTTATCGGTGAAGGCACTTGCGCACGAGCAAAAATCTGCTACCTTATGTAACAAATTGATCTGATTTCTGACAGATGAAAGATAAGAAAATACAAATATATGTGTTGATTTATTGTTTTTATAGTATTCATTTCATGGATCTATCGCAAACGTTGTGAAGCTTCAAATAACAAAAACGACGAACTGTCAATTTGTCAAGAATCACATCGAGTGATATGCCGTAGTGATATTTCACAGATTAAAGATCATATTCTCCTTATATCATGCTATGCCAATATTTACTGAGTATGGCTGCCTACCACGCACAATAAACAAGGAAAAAGAAAAAACTCATGACAAAATCATAGTACAGGTAGACATGATCATAGGTATAGACAAGGGATTCCATAATTCAGATATGCAATGGAAAAAATTCATCATGAACAAGCCTAAAATAGTATTTCTGGAGATAGAATTAGGTAATAGAAAATAGATGTGTAGACTATTGAAGTACACCAAACTTTTACCCAATTTATATAAGTTCTAATTTGGTTTTATCAAACAACCATCAGGAAAATGAGAACATTATTCGTATTTAAGTAAAACTTTATTGTGAGATTTTCACTGAACAGTTTACAAAACCGCAACACGTGTTCCGCTATACAATACCGGCGTGTTTATGTGTTACTTAAATTCGTTATATATTTTTATGAAGTATCGGCCAATTCCATCATATGAAACTTTTTTTGATAAGCAATAAAATTCACAAAAGGACAGGAGGATCAATATAATACAGAACGTTTCAGAACATAATATTTATTTGTAGGTACATTTGCGGGTTAGAGTGGTACTTGTCACTCCACACTCCAGATGAAACAAGTAGGCTCAGAAAAGCTTGGCTCAACGACTGTTAGCTGCCACAGTGGAGGGCTTAATATCTAAGTCAGGTTCATATTATTACATGGAGAATACGGCCATAACTGACTATAAGTCTTCTGAATGGGATTTTAGCAATAAGAAAATTGACAATTGCCAATCGACAACATAATCAAAATTGTATACCAAATGTGGATGTTTCAATAGGATGATAAATGCATATCGAACAAAATGTAGTGGCCCTAGTTGTTTAGGTACATGAAAATAAAGAATGTCTTCTCTTCTACAAATATTGTTAATGTCAGTTGTCAACCAAAGCAAATCTTTAATTGATCGGTGTGTGGCACCGATGAAAATTTCTATTCACAAATTTAAAAACTTGATTGATGTTACTAAAACCACAAACCAAACAATTTTGAGAAAAACATATCCTCTCATGTAACACGTGTCGCCAAAATAAAATAACGACTTTCAGGTAACATAATTATCAGAAAACAATTAAATTTAATTTATATTGGTATAATGAAAGAATCATTATCATATCATGTAAGTGAACTATTTATTTCCATTTGGTGATTATCTCTCTCTATCTCTCTCTCGCCAATAATTGAAATCGGTGTAATTCCGGTTTAGGAATCACACGTTAAAAGGTTAGACCTCGTTAATCCTTAGCTCGCACAAGTTTCGACTTCTGAGGAGTGTCGTTCGTAGGGGTGCGACAGCTGGTTAACGGAAAAACATATTTTGAACAGATTTAAAAAACGGATTTTATTTAACAGAATTCCGTAGATCCACCGGAAAATTGGTATAAACGGCAACGCTGACTCCGATAGAAGAAGAGCGCAGGCAGGTGACATGTTGATTTTTCCACAAAGCACGTTCTTTCCGTCGGGGGGGCGTTCAACATAGCAATTGGTCGCTACGGTGCGTGCCGCGATTTATCTCTTCGACGCGAACGTGCCTCGCGAAGAGTTGGCTGCGAGGCCACTCCGCTGTCACTTGGTAGTTTTTCTAGTCTTGCTCGTTTTTTGCCGAGGTCAGAGGACGGAATATGGATGCAGGTCATCAGCTGACTTCTAAAGAGCAATGCTCGATGACTGGAGATAGATTGCTTTCTTCGGTTCGAAAAATTCTGTGAAATTCTTAACGAACTGTAGTTCTTTCTATTTTTCCACCAGGAAGTAGTGTATAAATATATGTAGATCATGCACAGAAGCTACTAATACTTTAGAATATATGAACAGTGAATTAGACGAAAACCACTTCTTTCCTTTCAGCTTGTTATGGAATTGAAACAAATATCGTACACAGAAACCATATAAAATTTCACTCACAAGAAAAACATTCAACTTCAGAAGCGACATTATTTTATGATATTTTTTTTCGATTATACGAGCAATAGTTGTCATTGTGAGAAAAGTAGACGGGTCTCTTCTAGTAACACAAAGTCGTTAAGTTTTTGCAAATAATCTAAAGATTAATACTAGGGGCTTTATACGAAACTCCGCAGTTCATCTAGAAATCAAAAGTTTTTCTCGTGAGTGCAATTTTATTAATATTTTTTCATGAATTAGTCTGTACAGGGTTTATTTGTATGACATATTTTTCAATTCCATAACGAATGTTTGTAGTACGAACTAAATGATAAAAATTATTTCCGACGCGTTTTCATATTCGAAAATAATTATTCCTGATGAACTTTTGTCTTTCAGTTTGAATAAAAGAAACTTTCGTGTATTATCTATGCATCTTTGTTGAAGAGTTTTGTTCAGTAATTTATTTTTTTCTTCTCTTCTTTGAAAGTTTTCCACTTTCTATGTAAATATGGGGAAGTGGAAAGCCAAAAAGGTTTTTTAACTGATCTTCAATACAAAAACTTCACGATTAAACAATAGTTACATTTCTTCTTGAAACTTTTCAGGTTGGATCAAATTGCTGTTCGGAACAATAAATGGTCTGCGTTGTCTGTTCAAAAAATAGATTGAATCTTCATTTTTTTCCAGAAATATTTATTTATTCTTCAATTTCTATTTTATTCTCTTCAAAGTGATACTTTTCAGATATAATATACCTGCATGAATCGAAGAGGTTTTTCTATGAAAACTTCTTCGATTCATTCATTCAATAATTGTATTCAGCTTTCCAATTTTTCCGATTTTTCCAATCTTCGAAGCAGTTCTGATGAGCACTTCTTGGTATATCCTTGAGCTTTCCCAGCGATTCGGTTTTTATCCGATCAATCGTCACAAAATGCCATCCTTTCATTGGTCTCTTCAATCTAGGGAACTGGAAAAAGTCACAGAGGGCGAAAGTTTGTGAATAGGGTGGCTGAGACATGGTTACGGTGTTGTTTTTGGCCAAAAAATTACGAACAAGCAATGACAACTGAGCAGGCGCATTATCGTGATGCAAAAGCCATGAATTGTTTTTCCACAACCGGACGTTTTCTTCATATTGCTTCTCGCAAGCGGCACCTAACTTCAAGGAAATACTCCTTATTGACCGTACCACCATTAGGCAAGGACTCCTGGTTAACTGCGCCACGGTAATCGACGAAAACAGTGAGCAAAACCTTGATATTTGATCGAACTTGGCGTGCTTTTTGTGGTCTTGGCTTTCCTGGTCTCTTCTATTGGGACGATAGGACTTTGGTTTCGATGTCACAACCATAAAACCATAATTCGTCACCAGTTATGACCCTTTTAAGCAAATATGGATCGCCGCTGACGTTATTCAATAATTCCTGAGCGATGCTTATGCGACGGTTTTTTAAGTCAAAATTCAGCAATGGAACGAACTTCGCTGCTACACGCTTCATGCCAAAATTTCCGAAAAACTTGCTCATAACCGAAATTGGCTCATAATCGATATGCCGACAACTTCTCTAACAGTGATTCGACGGTTCTCCATAACAATTTTTTCACTTCCTCAATATTTTCATCAGTTGTTAATGTGCTGGGGCGTCCAGGGCAAGCGTCGATCTTCTTGATCTTCTGTGAAAAGCTTGTACCACTTGTAAATAATTTTTTGATACAGAGTATAATCACCATATGTCACTGGCAACATTTCAAGTGTTTCTGAGCACTTAATTTAATTTTTTACACAAAAATTCTGTTGTAGTTCTCTTGGTGTTTGGTATTTATACGGCTTCTTGTTGAATAATGATTCGACATTGCTAACCTCTCGGTATTTTTGAAGAGGATCTTGTGTTCCCCGTTGAACAATGGAAGAGAGAACATGTCTACCAAAGATCTGGCACACAGCATTGAAAGGCGCCAAAACGAAGCCAAGTTACCCAAATCGCGCGGGAAGTACGCGCGAATTCGCCATTACAGAAAGTGCGCGAAAAAATCAGCATTATAAATGACACGGCAGAAATGAGAGCTTCAATTTCAGTTGATACGTTAAGAAGAGTACTTCGACCATGCCACTGAAGCACATGCAGTTGTGCACACTTTTGTCTAAATACCACCGGTAAATTTTATTTATACGACCGGTTTCGGTCGTATGAATAAAATTTACCAGTGGTATTAAGACAAAAGTATTTTTATTCATTTCATTTAAAAGTTACCCTATACAAATATTTTTCCATATCATTTTATCATGAAACAATCTCGACACCTAATCACATAAAATACAGTGCATTTCTTTATTGTTTCCTCTCTTTTATTTCTTAAACGGATGAATACTTTATTTTGAAGTGAAGTGAAATTGACAGATGAAACTTTCAAGATAGCGACTGGACGCCATCTGGGAAAAAAATTAAATGGAAAGGGGGGTTTTGTGAGACAACATTTTGAAGCTCCTGTCGAATACTTCATAACCCTAGAATATGAATTCATAAAATGGCAGAACAATTTTTTGAGTTGACCCGTTCAAAAAATAAAAGCGAGGGGAATATTTAAGAAATGCACTATATATCTTCCTCAGACTGCTGCAGTGACATCTTCTTTCCAAGTTTTCTAAGATCTACCTCTCTTATTTTTTTCATATTTGTTTTGCTTCGAACGCTACTACTGCTCTGGTTTGTTTTCTTGTTAGCATTCTATAAATGTGCCTCATCTATCCCAATTGTCATTCCTGATAACTTGTCTATTTTTGAGTTTTCCCTAAACACAATTTTTCTTATCTTATCCCATCTAGTTTTGTCTTCTATTTTCTGAGGAAACGCATTTCTTCTGCTTTTATGTCTCTCTGTTAAAATCCATGGTCCTCTTCCATATATTAATTTTGGTCCGACTACTTTCCTCACCATTTCTACCTTTATATTCGTTGCTACTTCCTTTTTCCAAGAAATGTTGCTCTGATTGAAGAACTACTTTCTATTGTAGATGGTGGTAAAGGTGGATAGAAAATAGTTGAAGCAATACGTTCTTGCTGAGAGTATCTGGCTGTTTGAAATGAAAAATGTTGCATGGATAAATCATTAAAATGCGAATTATTTGGCTTGGTGGATTGACGTGGGTGATTTGTTTCACTCACTCAATTCACCGTCGTGTGAACCGGTTGTTAGAACCGCAAGGTCGGACGATCGATTTTCACTTCCTATCGTCCAACCCGTGTTGGGAATCACACTTTAAAAGGTAAGACCTCGTTAGTCCTTAGCTCGCCACAAGTTTCGACTTTTGAGAGTTGTCGTTCGCAGAGGGCGACACCTGGTTAACGGAAAAACAGATTTTAACAGATTTGCTAACGATGGAAATCAGGAATACTTTTCTAGAATATTCCCTCATGATGTTTTTAGAAGAGTGAATTCATCTGCTGGCCAATTCCATGAGACAAATATTTTTCCATTTTTATGAAGTTCAATCTACGATGGGGATTACATCAAAATTATATAAAAAAAAACGTATATTCTCCTTAATGCAGTAACTTTTCTGGGTCTACTCGAATTCAATAAAGATATATTGAAATCGTTATTGAGACTGTTTTTTTTAATGGAGACGAATGATCTAACGAGGTTGCCGATAAGGAACTTGTTTATTCAGTACCTAGTCGTTTAGGCCTAATTAAAAAACTGTTGGCCTCATTATCGAGACGCATGTTGTCTAGTTCAAAGATAACCTCTCTACTGAGTTTATCGCTCGTATTTTATTTGCAGTTCTTGGAAAAATCAGAAATGTCTCAATCCTTAATATTTGTTTTGATCACTGGAATATTTGGGCGTAGTTAAACGAAAATTAGAATGTGTGTAAAAATACTTTTGTGAGACAGTGGCATGATCATCGTCAAGGCAGTGGGCAGAGAAATTACAGACGACAAGATTAGTCCACTGTTGCTGAAAAGTAAGCTCAACAAACATTGAAATCACTCGAAACAGAGTCCTTCGATAAATAGAAGGATGCCACTAAAATATTCAGAAAGAGCAACGAAAATAAGTATAAAAAGGCAGTGGCAGAGGCAGTGGCATGATCATCGTCAAGGCAGTAGGCAGAGGAATTACAGGCGACAAGATTAGTCCACTGTTGCTGAAAAGTAAGATCATCAAACATTGAAATCACTCGAAACAGACTCCTTCGATAAATAGAAGGATGTTAGTGACATATTCAGAAAGAGCAACGAAAATCAGTATAACAAATTATGTATAAGTACTGATATTAGATAGTTTCCTTAAAACTTTTAGAAAAGTAAAAGCTGGCGTAGTCAGTCAAATAAGCTCTCACCGTTCACGACATATATATAGATAAGAATTTTTTTATCATTCCCATATTGATTTCAATTTAAGAGCCACCGGTATACAGC